>PHNY01041395.1:3318-14471 GCA_003724115.2 Anethum foeniculum
CACATAATTGAGGAAGCAGATCCAGATGATCCTACTAAAATGATTCTGAAGGATAAGAAGAAGTACAATGAAAATGAAAAGTATCTTCTAGTCTGGATGTGAATCTGCAGCTGATTCTGGTAGATGCAATGGATGAAGATCGCCTCATTCTATTTTTTTTGTTTTTCTAATTTTCTCAATTTTTTGAATTATTAAATATCAAAACTACAGTTATCTTATATTCTTCTAAATTATCATCGTTCGTAGTATTCTCCTAAAGTTTTTCAATTTCTTTTATTCGCCTCATTCTATTTTTCTAACTTTCTCAATTTTTTGAATCAATCAATATCAAAATTACAATTATCTTATATTCTCTAGAGTCTAAAGAGGCGTTTAGGTGGCGCACTTCAGATCGCCTCATTCTATTCTTCTAATTTTCTTAATTTTTTGAATTAATAAATATCAAAAACAATAATTACCTTATTTTCTCCTAAATTTAGTATCATTGTTCTTAATATCAATATACTTATATAAAGGAGAAGACAGGGGCGTTTATGTGGCGCCTCTCAAATCGCCTCATTCTATTTTTCGATTTTTTTTAAATTTTTTGAATTAAGAAATAAAGAAAATCTTAATTACCTCATATTCTCCTAAACTTTCCTCTTAACTCAAATTACTTTCTCATAATATTTTTCTAAAATTTCTCTACTATATCAATAAACTTTCCTCTTAACTCAAGTTTTCAAATTACCATCTTATTATTCTCCTAAAGTTTCTCTACTAAATCAATAAACTTTCCACTTAACTCAAATTATCATCTTATTATTCTCCTAAAATTTCTCTACCATATCATTATTTTTTCAAACTCTATTTTCAAGTTAAAATTTAATTACCTCATTTTCTCTTAAACTTTCTCACTAACTCAAATTATCATGTTATAGTTTTCCTAAATTTTCTCTATCAGATTATTACTCGCTAAAACTTTCTTCTCAAGTCAAAATTCTTATCTTAATACTCTCCTAAATTTTAAGTTCTAAAATATAGTTTAAAAAGGAAGTAAAAAATCTTATATATACATAAGTATAAATCATTTGGCTTGAAGAAAAAAAGAGCAAATTGTTAGCTAGATTTTTTCATTAGCGCTTGTGTTTGAAATTTTATTTTACATGTTATGACAGTTTTGTCACAATTTGTTTTGTTAAGCCTTTAAGTTTATGTTATTATTTAATTGATTTTATGATTTTAGAATACTTTTTATGATTTTCGAATGCAGCCTTTTGCCAGGGAAGAATGGAGGATGATGTGGATCGGTTAGTTTTGTGGTTCGTTTTATTATCGATGCTATTTAATTATAAATTTATTGTTTGATATTTAAATTTAAGTAATTTATGTTTGTTACTTTCATTAGCACTTGTGTTTCAAACTTTATATTGCATATTGTTAGGTCCAAAAGGTACATACAGAGGGGGTGAATGTATGTTCTTCGTTTTTCGCAAAAGATGCAGCGGAAAATAAAACTCAAAACGAAATAAATAGAACATACAAAGATTCTGGGGTGTAATTCTTATATTAAGAAATTAAACCTCGAAGGGTTGCTTACACCTTTGAGTCAAATGTTCAAAGTATCAAAAGAAGTATTCAATACAAGATAAGCTATTGAATCTATGAATACTACTTATCACTCTAAAAGCTATAACTCCTTATCGAATCAACAATCAATACAAGCAAAAGGACGTTATACAATGAGTGTAACTGTATGTGTAAGGCTTTTAAATGGTGGTTAAACAATTGGGCATGACCTCTCTCCGTCAAATCAATGAAGAAATAAAGAGAAGACACAATTCTCAAGAGCTCCGCTGTATGAATATTAAAGAGAGATACAAAGCTTATTGTTTCGTATTGTTTATATAGCAGGTAGGTGGTAGGTGAGATAGTCTTGAGACGTGGCAAGCTCTCGTCCATATAAATTAATGTTACAACTTTCCAATTATCCGTTGGTCGCGCCTGTATATCCTTTAAACTTGAGTAAATATCAATGTGAGGATTGGTGGCGCCTAGGAATACATTTCTTGACTTGAAAACATTTGAGAAGCCATTTGTTGCGCCTAGGGTGAGTTTCATAGCCTTGGTTGCGCTTCCTTGATATGTAATAGAACCTAGTGGCGCCTAGAAGTGATATTGGACTTAGGACAACCAAAATTAACATCATGTTGCGCCTACATGAAGTCCAAGAGAGCAAGTTGCGCCTCTTTCCATGTGTAGGAGATATGTGGCGCCTAGAATGGCTCCATGACTTAGAATATATTCAAGACTCTTCCATGTTGCGCCTATAGCTACCAAGGAATGCTTAGTTGCGCCCATAAGCATGTAGAGTTGGTTTTCTACTTAGATTTTAATCCAACACCTCCATGTGGAGCCTAGACTTGTACCTTTACTTAAAAATTTCATTCAAAACTTCAAGTGGCGCCTACTAGATCGATGATGTGCCTAGAGCCATAAGAGATAGTAGATTGACTTAGTTTTTTCATGGCTTCCCTTTAAGTGGCGCCTAGGATTTTCAAGTGTACAAACTTGACTTACATTTCTGGAGGCCTTGTAACCTACAAAGCCATTTCGTCTTCTCGTCTTCACTTTGAGTCTTCGTACAAACCATTCCGAAATCTTCTTAGGTACGAGAACTCACTTGACAATCATTCTAATGATGATACTTAGTTTCCCTTCACGGATCATTGAAGCCTAGTGTAATTGGTCTGGTTCACAAACGACTAGTTCCGCTCTCAGGCCTTGGTATCATGAACTCTTCAATACATTGTCAAGTCTTCTACCATATATAAACAACTTCACTTAGAATCCTTTAGGTCTTCACACTGATCATACTAACCGCTATGAATGACTTCAACCGTATCACACCGTTGTCTGAACATGTTAATGAACTTCAAACGGTCTTATGTTGACGCCTTCTTCACTGTAGCTACTAAGATATTTGTGTATATACCATAATTTCAATATGTACTGATTCTTAGTGGAACATAGTATTATTTTCAAGTCCTTGTTCTATGTTGAGTTATACAAACCAGTATTGTTGAGATAACATATTCAGCTTCAATCTTTGCTCAACACATATTATGATAGGTTTGTCACTATTTGTTTTGTTAAGCCTTTAAGTGTATGTTATTATTTGATTGGTTTTATGCTTTTAGAATGCTTGAATGATTTTATAATTTTAGAATGCAGTCTTTTGTTCGGGAATAACAAAGGATGCTATGGATCAGTTAATTTTAGAATTGATTGATTTTATGATTTTAGAATGCAGTTTGTCCGTGAAGAACGAAGGATGCTATGGTTCAGTTAGTTTTAAATGTCCGTTTCATTATTGAGACTATTTAATTATAAAATGTATTATTTGATATTTAAATTTAAGTAATTTATGTTTGTTGTTTTATATAATCGAAAGACATATTAAAAAACTATTGTGTCATCATATTTAATATTTTCTTTTTAAAAATTACTATATTGTCGCTGTGAAGCGCGGGTTATTGTCCTATTTCTCCTAAAATATCTACAACTTCTTTTATTCCTATCGTCTCATTCTATTTTTCTAGTTTCCTCAATTTTTTGAATTAATAAATATTAAAATTACAATTACCTTATATTATCCTAAATTATTATCATCGTTCATAATATTCTCCTAAAACTTCTACCACTTTTTTATTAAGATAAATTACATTAAAGGAATTTCAACCTCATGTGCTTTGATACAACGTAACTTTTAGTTTTTAACTTTTCATAATGTACATCTCATTCTATTTTTCTAATTTTCTCAAATTTTAAATTAATAAATACCCAAAACTAAAATTATCTCATATTTTTCTAAATTTATTATCATTTGTAATATTCTTCTAAAGTTACTACAACTTCTTTTATTAAGATTTTTGGAATTTTTAAAATAAACAATAACAACTTCTTTAATTACATTCAAAATTAAGGTTAATAATATCAACTTCCTTTAAAAAATTACATAAAAGGAATTGCAACCTCAAGCTCATGTTGCTTCGGTACCGCATAACTTTTAGTTCAAACTTTCCATAATATAACATAAATTGCTTATTTATCTAGACCTAATTACGTCTAGATATACCTCTGTTTTTCTCGATATATCATAGTTTTTTTCTTTATATAAATATGTTGATTTAATGATTTTTTTAAAAAAATATGGGTTGAGACCATTCATGATATTTATATAACATTAAAATATTTTGTTACTTAAGTTATTCTTAAATAATGATAATTTTGAATAATTTTCAAAAATTTAGAAAAAAATTAAAGCCGCGACGAAGTGCGATTTAGTAAACTAATTATCTATGAAGCCGCCGTAAAACGCGGCTTAGATGACTAGTAAGAATATAAGTGTAAAGTCTATACAAATATTGCAATATATATGTATTCAAATTCTTAAAACTAGGTTAATATTTGTTTAAGGTTAATTTTGAAGTTGGTCTTGTTATATATTTAATAATTATTTTCTTGTGAAATAATTAATTTGGGAAAATATTTTAATACGTGAATATAAATAGAATTCTACCCCTAACAATTTTATAAACTTTAAAGAAGGTTTTTTAGAATTTCATTTTTTTTAATTTTTTCCAAAATATGTTTTTCAATTATTTTTCTTTTACAAATATGCGATTTTGTAATCAAATGTAACTAAATACAATCTCGAATGCAATCAATTATAATATTTCGGAAAGCCGTAAAAAGAAGTTGTATCTTGTTGCTTTTGTTTACAAATAGTAATTTTACGAATATTTTCAGAAGATAGTAAAATTATAAAAGAAAGTAGTTTTTTTTTTATAATTTCTCAACTTTAAAATACTTACATCACACACACGGTAAAAAAACTGGATTAATTGATAATTATAGGACCAAGTAGGGCTTTATCGGGATATTTTAAATAATGAAATATCTTGTCTATTCAAAACTTTATTGATAATTTGATTTTGCCCAAAAAATCTAAATGATCTGTCTTTTTCTGACTTTTTTTTCCTTAAAATTTGGACTTTACTGGTAGGTTCTTTTAAAATTTTAATCATAAATAGACTAAACTGAATAGAAGTGCAGCCTCTGGTGGACTTGATCATCACATTCACAATTGTCCTAAGCTTGATCATCAGAAATTCATAATATGCATCTTGCTACTAAGTATGTGACTAGATTTAAGTAAACAAAATTGAGCTCATTTCTTATAATATTATAGTCGTTTGATGAAACTTTAAGAACTTCTAATGTTTACCTTAAGCTGTTTGTTTCATAATGCAACTGAATTAGACTGTTGGGGTTTAAACTGAAAATTTCTATCAAAAAAATAGAACTATTTCCTATTAGCTCTATGCATGCATTTCATGTACTCTGAAATCTTTTACTAATAATATCTACTTGTTGCAGCTGTACATGGCAATCGGTTGTTCTCTGGACACCTTCTGAGTTTTTAGTATTACTTGTTGCAGTTAACAATAATCCTCTATTTGAAGGTATACACATATATTTGGTGGCCACAAAAGCTGGTAGTACTGGAAATTGTGTAAAGGTACTGGCACCCTACTTGCTAGCATTCATGACTATCCCAAGGTGTTTGTGCTTGTCTAGAATGTAGTGGCACACTTGTGACCGTCCCGGTCCCAAATGGAGACTTCACTGCTAGCTACATGTGCAAGTGCTTTGTTTTCTTTCCTGAAGGCGCTAAGTTTACTTTACTTGAGGCATTCATTGGATAACCACTACGCAAGAAAGTTGTGCAGAATGTGAAATTACAATGATCGTGGTGGACTATGATGAGAAAACAACGCCTTTAGGAGATCGAGATACCTGGTATACAAGGTGCATACCTTGTGATGTGCTGCTGCATTACACCACTGCAATGAATGAAAGTTGTTCTTTAAACAGATGGCAGGAAAAGGAAGGGGAAAAGGCAGAGTTCATAGTTTGAGGAGGAAGATGAAAGGAGACAAAAGGACATAAAAAAAAAAAGAGTTTTCAAGATTCTTGGAAGTGGACATTTGGAGATCTGTACTTTAACACATGTAACTTTTTATTGAAGAACTTTTCTATAAGCTGGATTTTTGTAACTGAACTTTTTTGAACATGTGTTGTAATAGTAATAGATCTACCTTTTTTCCCTTTCTTTTGCTAAGTAAGATGTACTAGTAGACTTTATATGCTTCCGCATGATTTCAGTTTATTTGTTCTGAACTAGTTATACAGATGCACACGGCTAAACAAATGATGCAAGTGAATCACTCCAAGACTTTAACACTCTGTTCACATGTTTGTTCACTTGTTTTTTTTCCCTTAATGTGGCGATCGCCTCAAAATCAACTAGTGACATTAAAATGTTACGAGGAAAGATATAATATCTAATCAGATATTTCATTAATATTGTATAAGATCATGCAAGCTGAGACAATCTACCTATAATGGTGTGAGGCTTTATCTGGTTTTTGTATCATATTAGAAAATGCACAGAACTTAGTTGAACAAACAATGTATAGATGAATGACAATGGTCAATGGTTGTGCAATGAGACCTGGCTGCAGTTGCTCATCACTAACCGGATCTAATTGTGAAAACTCATCTCCGTACCTGACAGTCCGAAACGACCACAAGTTTGAATTCTCATTTTCTCTCCCCTTAAAAAAAACAAATGTGTGCAAAAATATGAAATTTACCAATAACGACCGCAGTGAAGATTTTTTTACAGTTGGTTTAATAGAAATGAGAGAACCTAGATCATCTTAAACAACATGACGTTTTCTTTGATTTATTAGCTCTGTTATTTACAAGGCTGACCTTATTATTGGCAGACAAGTCTATTTTGTATGAATCTGAATTCAAGACTTTGCGCCTAACATTGTTATAGATCTCTCATATGACAAACTCGAACGCCTTGTTAACATTTGTTGAATCAAGTGCAGATGTTTCTGTAAAGAACAACCCTTCTTCCTCTGCAAGTTTAGCTCCTTCTTCCACACCAACATTGCTAATGTTGGATAAATCCTTTTTGTTTTCGACTAACATTATTGCCACAGTTGTATCAGAATGGGCTGGATCATAGTCAAAAATCCCAAATATAAGATCTCCAAACAAAATAAAAATATAACAAATACACGTACAAAATAGGAAAATAACTTGATGGAACATCTTATACATAAATTTTGAAAATGTGATCATTAATATGTACAAAATTTCGTCAGTGTATTAGGAAATATAGACAACTATCAACAATAGGACTGAGTTAAAGATATATGATCCAAGTAAGCTCGTCTTAAAGAATCATAAGGAATTGTAGCAAAAAGTATAAATATGTTTAAAGAAGGAATTACTTTTAAGTTCTTGTAGCCATCGGGTAGCACTATCAAAAGTGGTAGGATGACTGATATTGTAAACAACGAGAGCGCCAAGAGTGCCACGATAATAAGTTTAGGTGACAGCATGTAAACGTTCTTGGCCTGCACTGTCCCAAATTTGTGCCTTAACTTCTTTTCCATCAAATTCCATGGTCTTTGTCTGAAACTCTTCTCGTATTGTGGCCTTGGAATGCAAGTTGAACTCGTTACGAGAGTAAAGAGACAGGAGATAGGATTTTCCAACAACAGAGTCTCCGATGATCACAACTTTGCACATATACTCTTCTCCTTCATCATCACTTGAACACATGCACACAACTAAACAAAAGTTGCAAGTGAATCATATTTCCAAGTCTTTTACACTCTGACCCATGTTTCTGAACTTGTTTTTTCCCCTAAATGTGATTGTTGAATGTTAAGTGTCTTGGCGGTGATCGTCACAAAATCAACTAGTGACATTAAAATTAGGAGGAAGAATGTGGTATATATTCAGATTATTTATTAACATTGTAGTATAAGATCATGAAAGTTGAGCAGTATGCCACTGCTGGTGCAAGGCTTCATCTGATTTCATATCATATAAGAAGATGAACGATAAAAAATAGTGTATATTTAAATGACAGTAGTCAATGGTCGTAAAATGTACCCCTGAGAAACATTGCTATCAAGACCAAGAGACAAAATTATGAAGGCCAAAAGACATTGCCTGTATGCCAATAAAGAGTACATCCACCTAAAAGTAAACTTGCATAAATTTAAAAACCAATTCAAGGTATAATCAGTTGCATATAACTACATAAACACCTCAGTTTACCACTATAACTAAATGGCTACTTATCAACACATCAAAAATACCTCCATACCAAGAAGTAAAATACTGAGTACAAGATTCATACAATATTAATAAATACAGAGATTTGTAAAAGCAAAAACTCGGGATCATTTGTTAGGCCTTTAGGTATACTATAGAGGGAGTGAATACAATATATCACAATTAAATCGAGATTAGTACAGTAATATGAAAAGCTGTTCTTGTATTGATGAATAAGAACTGTTCACAAAGTACTCTCTTAAAGGATGAACAATATTTTGGTAGGTTACACGAATGATAAAAAAAATTAATTAACACATATAGTTTAAACCTAATCTGTGTTTATATGATACACAACTTATCTATCAATTACAAAGATATGATGTACATAAATTAAATTAATTAAAATACATCTTGTAATTGATAGCTTCTAATTACTGAAGTCCTAGAACCGACATATCTCTACAAATCTTATCTCTTTAAACAGAATTAATCATCTCTTGATTTTGTAGCTTTACAAACTCTAACAGACAATATCTCGATTTTGTAGCTTGACAGACTCTAATAGACAATTATTGATTGATAAATACTGATGACAAGCACTGATGATAAGTACTGATGATGTCATCTTTTGTCAGACTCTGATGGATGATAAATCCCGATAAGCTTCTGAGATAACTTCTGATGATTAAATCCTTACACCATCAAATATATCTAAAAATCTCCCCCAACTTGTACATTTAAACATATTGACGATTTCTTTATTTGATGATGTCAAAACTAAAATCTAAATGCAGAAATACAAAAATATACAATATACAAAGTGATAACAATACTTCAATTTTCTATCTTACTATAGCCTGTAGCTTCATCAAAGAATTCTTTTAGTAGATTCTCCTCAACTATGTTCAAGTACATATCTTTTTTCTGCTTGACATCCTTGAGCTCTTGAGATGACTCTTTTGTCTGATATATGTCATTCCTTAGATCAGAAATTGGTATTCTTCTCATAGAAAAGATTATCCAGTTGAATCACCCCAATCTTCTTACTATCAGGATTAAATGTTAGAACATCTTGTCCCAGTGACTTAGTTAACTGTGCTCCTCCTTTAAGCATGTCAGCAATTGATCCATTATACAAAATGTACTTAGGTACATATGAAAATATAGACTTCATAGTTTAAAAATAATCTGTTTCTTGATAAATTCATCCCATCTTGCAGTAGTAGAATTTCTGAGTTTCAGCAAATACAGCACATACTCCAACTCCTGCCAAGACTTCTTCAGAATGTTTTCTTTAGAGACTCTGAGTCTTTTACTAGTGTTTAGTGTTGAGCAAGATTGAAGCTGGATATGTTATCTCAACAATACTGGTTTGGATAACTCAACATAGGACAAGGACTTGAAAATAATACTATGTTCCACTAAGAATCAGTATTGAAGTCATGGTATATACACAAAGATCCTAGTAGCTGCAGTGAAAAATGCGTCAACAGAAGACCGTTTGAAGTTCATTAACATGTTCAGGCAACGGAGTAATAAGGTTGAAATCATTCATAGTAGTTAGTATGATCAGCGTGAAGACCTAAAGGATTCTAAGTGAAGTTGTTTATATATGGCAGAAGACTTGACAATGTTTTGAAGAGTTCATGATACGAAGGCTTGAGAGCGGAACTAGTCATCTGTGAACCAGACCAATTGCACTAGGCGTCAGTGATCCGTGAAGGGAAACTAAGTATCATCATTAGATGATTGTCAAGTGAGTGTTTGTACCTAAGAAGATTGCAGAATAGCTTGTATGAAGACTCGAGGTGAAGACGAGAAGACGAAACAACTTTTCAGTGGACAAGGCCTCCAGAAACTAAGTCAAAACCTCCTATTGGAAGGTGTAGGCGCCACTAGGGATGCACTAGGCCATAAGTAGGCGCCACATGCTCTTGTTTGTGATAAAAGCTAAGTACAAAGTGCCTTACTTATACTAGTAGGCGCAACCACAAGCAAAGCTGTGAAAAACTAAGTCAAAAGTGCAGGTTTATTGGCTCTAGGCACAACATGGAGCTTTCTACTTCACTCTAGGCGCAACATGGACATGCCTTAGTTTTAAAATGAAGCCTCAAGTCCCTTGTAGGCGCCACTTCCTCATTTCCTTGCTCTATAGGCGCCACAAAGGTACTTGGTGAAGAAATTAAGTCATAAACATGACTCTTGGCTCCACCACACTTCAAAGCACTACTCTTGGCACCACATGGAAGCTTGATTAAAATTTCTAAGGCATGGAATACCTTTCTTGGCGCCACCAAAGTATTTTGTGAAGTTTCTAAGTGATTTGATTCTACTCTTGGCGCCACTACTTCAAAGCTTTAAAGGTTATTCAAGTTACAAATCTACAGAAGACATACAGGCGCAACAAAGGACCATGTGCAAGCTGTTGATTTATTTTACATGGTCAGGAGTGTGCCACGTCATCAAGTTATTCACCTACCGCCTATCAGCTATATAAACAATACGAAGCAATAAGCTTTGTATCTCTCTTTTACATTCTACATCGGAGCTCTTGAATTTTGTGTCTACGTTTTATTCCTTCATTGATTTGACGGAGAGAGGTCATGCCCATTTGTTTAGTCACCATTTAAAGCCTTACACACATGGTAACACTCATTGTATAACTTCCTTTACGTGTATTAATTGTTCACTAGCTTTTTAGCCGTGCAATGCACGGATACGTTATAAATTGTTTATAGAATAAATTTTTCTGATTTTATTTATTTTTAAAAATATCGGATCTTTTTTCTAAAAAGTTGTTTGTTAATTTTAATTTATAGAATATTGAGTATTTATGAAGAGTGAAGTGCATTAATTATGTTTAATAATAATATCAAAGTTAATGTTAATAATAGCAAATAATTGAACTCTAGTCTCTTTGTTTAATTATATTATATCTCAAATGATAATTTTATTGCAAA
>PHNY01041431.1:0-14349 GCA_003724115.2 Anethum foeniculum
CTTACGCGTTTATGACGATGGACCAGCACCTATGGCCCCTTATACGCCTATGACACTGGACCAGCACCTATGGCCCCTTACGTGTCTATTCTTTCCAAAATATAAGAATCCGAGATATTTGATATTATTATTTTTCAATACATTCATATTCCTATTAATCAGGAATAATAATCATCCTTTTTAATCTACCGGTGTATATCACTGTTCAAGAAAATCATTGTTTATGAAACAGTATATGAATTCGGATTCTAGCAGAATAATTACTAGAATCATATCTCAATCTGTATCATAATGAAAAGCTGTATTGAAACCAATAGTGTAATTCAATTGCCAAAAATATCAAATCAAGGTGTAAAATACTTGCAAAAATAACTTCAATCGCTTGAATGTATAAAGCAATTATCTATTTTGGATTTAGAATAGGAGAGGGTACTTGCCTGGTACGCACAAACTGGTACTATCTTGGTTATCACTTTATTGACAATTCTGGTTATTCGATTCTATAAACAAAAACACTATTTTAATAACCACACATAACTCAATTGACGTAACTATACGTCTTTGCAGTTACTGCCTACCCGATCGTTTAAATCTAAACATGGCATTCGAAACAGTTAAATAGATAAACATGCTTCACATAGCACGTAAGCACATAATTCATTTAATACGTAGATTAGATCATTAAAAGAATTGGTTCAGTACTTCTAAAACAGAAATCAGGTCAAAATACGATTTTCTGGTAAATACCCGACTGAGAAAGGTTTGTAAAATAATCGACCTTTTATTACAAAATAATTTTGGTCTCGAAAGTATTTTTAGTGGAAGCGCAATAATTTTCTGAGTCTAGACACGTTCGTTTCGTTTAAAACGGACAAACGTTTTATTTAATACGAATAAAATAAGAATAATTCAATTAATAATAACATTAACTGAATATTCAATATTTTATAAATTTTTTAAAAGCTTAAAAATAATTTTTACAATATTATTTGACTCAATTATAAATAAACATATTTTATTTAACTATTTATAAATCAAATTAACTAATTAAGTGAATTAATTAATTAATTTAATAAATAATAAATATAATAATTTATAAATAATTAAATCAAATCTGAATTTTTAAAAATAATATATAAATTAATTTCTGGAATAAAAGAGAATTTAGTTAATTATCTAAAATAATTAACTAAAAATAATTTTGAATTATAAATAAAAATGTTTTTGAATAAAGGAATTGATTTTTTTGATTTTGTTTTAAAATAAAATTCCAGAAACAACAAGAAATTGGGGGTTAGGTATTTGGGGAATCAAAATCGGGTCATAAAGTTAGGGAAACGGGTCAGCAAGATCCTATCTGGAATCCTACAAATCGCGTTTGAGGCCTACACGAGCTGTTTCAACTCGGTTTTTGGTGCAAAATCATTTAAGAGCCTCTCAACAATACAACAATGGCAATAACAAACACAAACGACTACCTGAGATTTTCCCTATCAATCAACGAAGAACACCAGCGGTTCGCCGGTCAACCACGCATACCAGTTAAAACTCAACCTACAATCATGATTTATGCACGAAAATGAAGCTGATGCTACAGGGAATCGATTACCAACAATCACTAATTCTAACAACAACTTAAACGACTAGAAAAACCAAAATTAAAATGGTGAAACCCAAAAACACGGATTAAACAATCCGGCAATCCAACTGATTCAATACTAACATAAATTGATGTTAATTAACATGATAAAAACAGTTATAAACCTAGAATCTATGAACAAACATCATATCAAATGAATTCAATTCGACCCAAAAATGACAAACGTCGTTTCTGCTAAAAATGCAACCTTAATCGTTGATCTTTGTGTCAAAAGAACGACTGCGTGATCAGCTTTGATTCGGTATAACAATCATCAATAACGGTTCACTCTTTCTCCTTCCACGATTGATTCTTTGCTGAATAACACCCCCCACCGCCACTCTATTCTCAGCTTTTATTTTCTAATTTTCTTTTAATCTTATCTGATTTTTCTGCTAATTTAGAAAAATAAAGAAATAAAATCTACTATTTATATTAACAGAAAATTATACCCCTAAAATCAATTAAGGGTGTTTTTATCTCTTAATTGCATAATTAGGCCGAAAATTTAATAATTAATGGGGACAAATTTTAAAATATTATATTTCAATAAATACAATATTAATGTCAAAATTTTCCAAAAATTATGAATGGTTCAAAAATACAAAAATCGGCTTTGAAATATTATTGATTTTATAAAAATTAAAATGCGAATTTTGAGGGCCTCGAAGTCCCGATAGGGGCTCGGTTTGATAACTTTTTTGAAAATGACATATTTCCTAAATTATTAACGATTCCCGAAAATAATTATAAAATGGCCCAATGCACGAAAAATGTCACAGAAATGTGCACACGTAACACGTAGCAATTAAAATGCTTTAAATCGAATTATAGAAATTTTAAAAATATGAAAATGCATTAAATTGGAATAAAAACATATATTTTATTTACTAATCACTTAATTAAAGTCACAAAATTTTCCCGGATATTACATCACCCTAGAACTCACCGATCTGATCTGTATACTACACGAAAAGAGGGCCTTTTTCTACAGCACATTTCCTGCTGAAACATTTTCTACCGTCCTTTTCCTACCGATTTTGAAGTCCAAGGTTTTTTTCCTACCTCTCCCCAGGACGGTAGGAAATGGGAGAGCCATTTCCTACCGACGATGGTAGGAAATGGCACATTTGTGGTCCACTTTGCCACCTCATTCTTGTCAGCACGTCTAACACTAAAAAATACGACATCATTTTCATCAAAGTATTTCCTACCGCTCAACGGTGGTCGGTTTTCTGTCAATCATTTCTAAATGTATGTGCTTCGTATTAGCTGCCACGTCGGCCTCAAACGACATTGATTTTTATCTATCATTTCCTACCACCAGCGGTACGAAATGTATGTGCTTCGTATCAGGTGCCACGTTGGCTTCAAAACGACACCATTTTCGTCATTCATTTCCTACCATCATCGTGCGGTAGGAAATGGCTGCCCTACTTAGCTGAAGTTTTGACACGTTTCTCCTTGTGATTCGTCGATAATCTTATAGCTCATTTCCTACTAACAAGCGACAGGAAATGAACTATTGTAATTGAAATTTTAACTCTATTACATTAGGGTTACACATTTTTTTTTTATAATAATATTTTTTAATGATCCAACCGTACAGATCCGGACATTACTATAAAGTAATCATATATGCAAAAAATCATTTCATTTTAACCTCAAAAGCAATGATTTTATAATAAAAACTAATTTTACAACAAATAATTAATTATTACAAAAATAATAAAATATTTAAATATCATGAATATAATTTGAAATGTCATTTTTCATACTAATCATTCTAATAAACTAAAAAAAATTGATAATTTTTTTTAGAAAAACGTCCCTTTACAAAATTGAAAAGTAAATGTTATGTACTTGGAGATTGAAATTTAGGGGTTAGATTATGATTTCATTAAATAATTTTTTTAAGACGATCTAACCGTACGGATATCAACACCGTTAAAAAATTATCATGTATACAAGAAATCAAAATATTTTTGACTCATTTATGATGATTTTAGAACAAATATATATTTTTTACAATTTAATATTTTTACAAGGTCAAGTATTTTGCAACTAACTATTTGCACAAAAAACCAACTTGGTGTAGTGGTTTGGGTGTGTAATATTGGTTGGGAGGTCCAAGGTTCCATTATTTTAAGAATCAACCTTTTTATTTTAGCAAAAACCGCCAAAATTTCGCCAAAATTTTGAAAATGGCGCCCAAACTTTTTCCTACCGATTGTCGGTAAGAAAAGATCTGACTATTTCTGGCTAACTGCAGACATTTCCTACCACCTATTTTTTTTCATTTAAATTTTAACTTCAGTTAAAATTTAGGGGTTATAATAAGGTTACATATTATTTTTTAAAATAATCTTTTTTTAATGATCCACCCGTACAGATACGGATATTACTATAAAGTAATCATATGTGCAAAAATTCATTTCATTTTAACCTCAAAATTAATGATTTTATCATAAAAACTAATTTTCCAATAAATAATTAATTATTAATAAAATAACAAAATTTATTTAAATATCATGAATATAATTTGAAATGTCATTTTTCATACTAATCATTGTAATAAACTAAAAAATTCGATACTTTTTTTTAGAAAAACATCCCTTTACAAAATTGAAAAGTAGATGTTATGTACTTGGAGATTGAAATTTAAGTGTTAGATTAGAGTTTCATCAAATAATTTTTAAATTTTTTTAAGTCGATCCAACCGTACGGACGTCAACACTATTATTTAAAAATTTAAATTTTAACAAGGTCACGTATTTTGCAACTAACTATTTGTACAAAAAACTAACTTGGTGCAGTGGTTTGGTTTTGTAATATTTGTTGGGATGTCTAAGGTTCTATTCTTTCAAGAATCAACTTTTTTATTTTAGAAAAAATCGTCAAAATTTCGCCAAAATTTTGAAAATGGCGCCCAAACCTTATCCTATTGATTGTCAGTAAGAAAAGGTCTGACTATTTCCTACCAACTGACATTTCCTACCACCTATTATTTTTCATTTAAATTTTACCTTTAATTAAAATTTAGGGGTTATATTAGGGTTACACATTATTTTTTAAAATAATCTTTTTTTAATGATCCAACCATATGGATGCCGATATCACTACAAAGTAATCATAAGTACAAAAAATCATTTCATTTTAACCTCATTTGCAATGATTTTATAATAAAAACTTGTTTTATAACAAATAATTAACTATTACAAAAATAATAAAAAATATTTAAATGTCATGAATATAGTTTGAAATGTCATTTTTCATACTAATCATTCTAATAAACTAAACAAAAATTGATATGTTTTTCTTTTTTAGAAAAACTTCCCATTAAAAAATTGAAAAGTATATGTTATGTACTTGGAGATTGAAATTTAGGGGTAAGATTAGGGTTTCATTAAATAATTTTTTTTTTAAAATTTTTCAAGACGATCTAATCGTACAGTTGTCAACATTGTTAACATATTATCATCTATACAAGAAATCACAAATTTTTAAACTCATTTATGATGATTTTATAACAAATATATATTTTTATCAATTTAATATTTTAACATGGTTAAGTATTTTGAAATTTAGATTATGTACAATAAACAATTTGCTGCAATGGTTGGGTAGTGTATACATTGTGCTGATGGTCAAGGGTGCGAAAACAACCTTTTTTCAATTATAAAACTCAAAACCTACCGCATATCGGTAGAAAATAGGTTACGTTTTTACGAAAAATTCAAACCTAAACCGCCAAAACCAAATTTCAGAAATGGCTCCAAACTAAAAAATTTAAAATTTTCGTTTAAACTCATAACCTACCGCAAATCGATAGGAAATGCCTTGATTTAAAAAAAAAAAATCAAAAATAGCGCCCAAATGAAAATTCAAAATTTTCCCCAAACCTCATTTTCAACTTAAATATTTCAATCTCTCTTTTCAATCTCATTTTCCGTTCTATCTCTCCTCATTCACCTCCTTAAGCCTCATTCTGTTTTCCCTTATCCCTTCACTAACATTTCAATTTTATAAACATCCCTTCATCTACTTTAATCATCTCACCTCCTTCATCTCAATTTTTTGGGTACAATTATTTTCCTCTTTTATATCCGTACTTGATTTACATATGATATATATATGTGTGTGTGTAAGTGTTTGTGTTAGCCATATTATCAAATAGTCCATGATTTTAATTTTTCAATAATTAGTTCTTTGTTACTAGAATTATAGGTATTAATTGTTTTGATATGCATATTAATTTTTTTAGTAATTAGTTCTTTGTTCATTGATACTAATTTTTATTTTTATTTTACTTCTTATGTAAATTGTTAGGACGAAGTGAAATAAAATCAAATCGATGAAGCTCAATGAAACGGATAAAACGATGTTGAACGATGATGAAGGATGAATATGGGGGATTCAACAATGATGACAACTTTGAGGCTGATGGATTTTAGAGTTTAAGATAATTTTTTAGATTTGTTGTATTGGTTGTAATTTTATTACATTTGAACAATTTTTGTACATGTATGGCATTAATTTTAATACATATGATGGTGATAAGATTAGTTATGTTTTATAATGATTAATTTTTTATTTCGGTTGTATGGATGAGATTTATATATTGATTTTGTTGCGGAATTTGTTATGCATGAAATCTATAAAATTAATTTTTTTTGAAAAATTTACCAGTATTTCCTACCGCCTTCAAGGCATTTCCCACGGCACTTACCATTCGAAAACCTAGTAATTCCTACTTTCTTCAAGGCAATTCTTACCGTCTTCAAGCTATTTCCTACTGTCTTCGACCTATTTCCTACCGTGGTTACTATTCCAAATAAGGATTTCCTACCAACAGTGGTAGGAAATAGGCGGTAGCAAATGACATTTAACATGACATCTGTTGTAATTCCTACCAACTTCGGTAGGAAATGTGTTTGAGCTCATTTCCTACCGAACATCAGTAGGAAATGAGCTTGTTCGGTAGGAAATGAGCTCGGGCCACATGTCAGCAGTGGTACACATGTCATTTGACGTGACATCTGACTAGGATGGGTCCCCCGACACATGTCAGCTGACACGGCACCTGACATGGCATGTGGGTCAGTGCCATGTGGAAATCCATGTTAGCATATGGGACCCACGTTAACCAGCAAGTATCATTTCTTACCAAAGGTCATTTCCGACCTAGGAATTTCCAATTGATCGGGATCGATAGGAAATGTTGCATTTCCTACCAATTTTGGGCCTTTTCCTACCGATTCGTAGGTAAAAAAAGATCGTTTTTCTTGTAGTGTACTCTTCTTTCTTTTTATTATACATGTTGTAGGTACTTGGTGTCATTTAATATGTAGGAATATGTACTTAACAAAGTCTCCCCGTCAAACTGAACCAAAACTCCTTTATATATATCCACAAGTCCATAACATAAGTCCACACCATATCAAAAATACATACACACCTACACCGGAAAAAAAAACACACACAAACACACACAGATCCTGTAACTGTTAGAAGAAAAGATGACGTAGAAGGGAAAAAGTACTCCACTGAACATGAACATGATGCTAGTGATTCATGAAATCGGTACCATGACCACACCTTCTGTGTATACAACTCGATTGGTGAGATGGTAAAAAGAAATAGACGGAAGCTACTAAAGTCTTATGCCGCATCTTCCTTTTTACCAGCTCACCACTTCGACTTGCATTCACCGAAGTTGGCACCATGCTAGCAGTTGCATTATTCACAAGCACCGTGTTCATGTACAGTATAGTCTTTCTCTTCTTTGCCATTTTTACTTCAACGATTAGAGTGTATCTTTTTTTTTGGAGTGGGTGTGTATGTAACTATATATATGCTGTGGACTTATGCTATGGACTTGTAAGTGTATATATAGCCTTGACCGGGGAGTTTGTGAAACAGAACATCCTACATTGAATGACACCGGTACCGACTACCTCTATATTGAAAAGTGTTCTTTTTTATTTTCTTTCAATTAATTTATCATTAATGTTTATTTTATTTTCTAAATCTATATTTTTCTTTGTTGTGCCCAAATCAGTCCTCAAATAATATATATTATAACTTTTTTGATATGTTTATTTAGAGCTGCAAATGAACATAGTCAAGCCAAATTCTGCCCAAGACGAGCTTAGTTTAAATTTTTTTTTGAAACAAGCCGAATCGAGACAAGTTTAAGAATCAAACAGAAAGTGATGTTCAAGATCAGTTCACTACACCATATATATCATGTCCTAACATTTTTTTTCAGTGTTACCAGATAAAGTGTTCCCATAAGTGCTTTAAAATTATTTGAGGCTATATTTAACTACACATTTTTTCATTGTAACCATTGGGGTCACTTAGTGTAACCATAGATAAAATGAGGCATCTATGATAACACCGAATTTGATGTTACCGTTGGTCTTAAAAAAAGTGTAACCGATAACTGAAAATTTAGACGGTTGAATAAAAACATGGGCGGGGGAACCAATTTATTAAAAATATGTGGGCGGGGTAATGAAATTTATTAAAAGTTTTGTTTTGTCCTAAAGCTAAAAAATCGGTCTCACAATAAAACACTCACATAATTCACTCTACACTCTCTCATATTTCACTACTCCACTTTTCACTCTCTTCACTCTTCACTCTCGGATTGAACAATCAGATTCTTCATCATATCTTGTGGTCTCAGAGTTCTCAGTTCTTCAATCGGGTCTTTGAGTTCTTCAATCAGATTCTTCACACACAATCGGGTGTCTCAGTTATTCAATCGAGTTTCTCAATCGATTCATACACAATCGATTTGGGCCTTCACTGTGATCGGGTCTTCTTTATCTACAATCGGGTTTCTCAATTAGGGTTTCTTCTAAAGGTATTTTCCAAATTATGGCTTTGAATTGCATGTGAATTAGGGTTTTTTTCGTGTATATATGTTTATTTGTGTTTTTATTTTTTTATTTGTTCATTTATTTATCTGTGAATTGAGACTTTAAATTTCATGTTCATGTTTTATGGTTACTGGGTACTGAGATGTTAATTGAGATTGGATTTGTGCTATATTATCCATCTGCTTCGATTCAACTTGCTTCTAGACCCTTTAATCTTAAGAGAGAAAGGTTGATTGAAATTACTTTTAATTATCTCGATTTCGATATTGAATTGTGTGATTTTAATCAATTATGCTTTCGTGTTTTTTCTTTTACATTTTTGATAAAGATCTCGAGTTGAGAATTTACGTAACATGATTGATAGGTGGGAAAGTTTAATGGGAGCTAAAGTGTCTTCTTTACATAATTTGATAAGTTAGAAGATGTAATTGGTACTAATATGTGTAATTTAATAGTATATGAGATGGTTTTGTGTGTATGTATGTGTGTGTGTGTTTAAATGACTGTGATTGACTGTAACCAAATAAATGAACAAGCGAGTGTTTAAAAAATTACTAGATTGGATTATTTAAAAAAAATTAAAAATTAGAGTGATTTTAAGATAGTCCTGGAAATCAGGATTTTTGCTTGTAGAGATATTTATTAGAATTTCAAAAGATTCGATCAGTGTTGCTGTAATGTTTTATGTGCAGAAGAGAAGTCGTACTGGATTAACAAATTTTTAGCTTGGAATACTAACTAATCGGGTTACTATCTCTTGTAATCATCTGATGCTACTAAAATAGTAATCATATAAGGTTTAACAAAGGGCCCGTGGCATTGTGGTGTTGATATGAGTAGCTTGTCACTTTCCTCGTGTGGAGGCCTGCTAAAACACATTTAATTCAATAAAATAGAGTTAATTTATTTAGTCACGCTAATAATTATTTGTTTAGGTAAAATATTAACAATTATTATTTGTTTGTTTAGTTAATTAGTTAGTTTAAAATAGAGTTAATAATGCATAAATAAAACAAAGTTAATATATGTGTATAGAGTTGATACAATAATTGTAGTTTATGTTTAGAGTAGGTAATTAGTTAGTTTATATTAGGGATTAAAATTTAGATTCTTATAGGTAGGGTTGGTGAGCTTCGAGTTTTAATAATACATAAATAAAACAAAGTTAATATATGTGTATAGAGTTGATACAATAATTGTAGTTTATGTTTAGAGTAGGTAATTAGTTAGTTTATTTTAGGGATTAAAATTGAGATTCTTATAGTTAGGGTTGGTGAGCTTCGACTTTTAATTATACATAAATAAAACAAAGTTAATATATGTGTATAGAGTTGATACAATAATTGTAGTTTATGTTTAGAGTAGGTAATTAGTTAGTTTATATTAGGGATTAAAATTGAGATTCTTAGTGTTAGGGTTGGTGAGCTTTGAGTTTTAATGATTGTTCTCGTGTTTCGTAACTTAACTCTGCCTTCACAAGATGCTTACGTACCTAGTGCTTTGTCAAGGATCAAGTCAAAAATCGTAGTTCTGAGAATAAGGGGACAAACCCTTTATATAGGCGTTGGAAGCCTTAGATTTAGGTTAGAATTGGATGACTTGGTGGGAAAGTCTCCAACTTTGTTTGGACCTTGGGGTCCTAGGAAGTAGGAATCTGATTCTTTGTAGTTTTAGGTTGCTTGGAGGCCACTTCTCATAGAAGTAGTTCTTTATTAGAACACATTTATTGGGCTCACTACACCATAGATTGCCTATAGAAACCCTAAAACTTCATTGTTATATGGTTCAAATCCTCTGCAACAGGGTCTATGGCAACGAATATGCAAAAACCAGGCGTTATGTTTGGTCTCGTTACAATAGGGGCCTTATGGTAATGAATTTCGGACCATATTGCAACATAGTAAGGTAGTTGCAAATTCAGTTTATAGAAACAGTTTTACATCTATAGTAATGAATATATTGGCATTGCAATACCTAAGGCTACCTATGACAACATATTTTTGCAACAATTTTTGTTATAATTGTTGCAGTACATGGACTTATGTACATGTAATGTAACGCCTCCAAATCCAGGATCAGAGGATTTGGTCATCACTGACATCTCAACATTATAAAACCTGTTTAATCCAAAAATAATCGCCAATTACTGTCCAACAATTGAAATATAATAACTATGACCCCAAAATATTCCAAGATCTTTTAGGTTACAGTACTAGAAACAAGAATCCAAATTAATCCACAAGTAAAAAAATTTTACTCCTTTTTCTTTTGATACTCTTTTCAACAATTTTCAAACTCAAAACTTAACCCACTGGTATAACTTCGAGAAGAAGTATACTAGACCCAACTAAACGATAATATAAATAATAAACAGATAACAACTATTTACAACAATACTTACACTATTACCGCATACCTTGAATCAAACATCTTCACAATAGCATCTTCCTCTTCTTTTTCTGAACTATGCAGTTAAACTCCGCCAGTCATCTCTTACTGGAAGGTTAAATTTAAAACAGGCAAGTATGAGCGAAAGAAATGTTCAGCAAGATTATTAAAAGCATAAAAGGAAAGCCTCCAAACATTTATGGATTTATCAAATAAATCATATATTTTTATTTGAACAACAACAAAATTGTTTTGATAATTTGCAATACCCTTCATTAAATCTTTTAATAATTGAGCGACAGAGGCTTTAGCAGTAATTTGAATCTTTGCAAGTATCAGAATTGATAATAACAGGATTTACGGTATAATTGTAAACAACAATATGAAACAGTAATAAAAAGCTGAATCATGAGTTTTATATCAATATTTTTATCCAAAACATAAACAATGGATAAATCATTTCTTTTATAATTATCAGCAACAATTTAGATGGGAATCAACGATGGTGTGTTGCCACCGATGATTAGTCGCGAAGTCACAACGGTGTGCCGAAGCACATCCAAAACAAGGGGTACCCAAATTATCAAAAGGCACACATTGGAACAAAGGTATCACCTCCGCTGGATCATTGGCCACTTACGCGAAACAATAACTAATTACCAAAAGGCACACTTTGGCCTAAAGGTATCACATCTGCTGGACATTACTAGCCACTTATGCGAAAACGCTGGACCGCCGTCACGGCCTCTTATGCAAACCATCCAATCTTAAAACATTTTAATAAAGGAGCCGAATTAATTGGCATGATGAAGAATTAATTTTCCTCCCCCCATTTCACATGGTCAGGGATCATCTCAAAACAATTTTAATCTTTTCGAAAATATAAAATATTTATCTATTCTGCATTTTGAATAGCAACAACATTTGTATAATTTAAAAACCACAATTTTGATATGTAAAAGCATTTAACTATTCTGAACGTAGAATAGTAGATTCGTACTTGCATAATCAGAACTATATATTTTGAATATTAAAACACTCAGAATGAAGGATGAATACTTGCCTTTGGTCCTTAGCAATTATGCACACTCGAACTAACACAAATATCTCATTTTTCTATCCCCTGACATCACATCATTTTTATTCCACTAATTATATGATTTGCCGCTACTGTTGTTGCTACAATCCTGATACGTAATACTATTCAACTTTACTCTTGACCCCAACGCCTGGTCCTGCTCGACTCGAACGATCCGCATCTATAATTAAAATATTAACTTTAATCATCTAAACGATAATTACTTGACAGACTATTCGTCTAACACTCTATCGTCTACCCATACGTTAACCCCTTCTACAGAGTAATTACATGCATCAAGTAACTACATAGCTAGCCATAGTTAAGCACATAAACATATAATGAACATAAGCACATAATGCATATAAGACATAACTCAGTTCGCCACAAGATTTGGTTCGTTATGTTTAAAACTGAAATCGGGTCGAAATACGACTTTTCTGTAAATATCCGACTCAGAAATGTTTGTAAAATAATCAACCTGTTTCTACAAAAGAATTTGGATAGCGAAAGTGTTTTTTAATAGAAGTAGAATAATTTTCTAAGTCTAGACGCGTTCGTTTCGTCTAAAACGGACAAACAGTCTATTTATTATAAATAAAATAAGAATAATTCAATTAATAATAATATTAATTGATTATTCAATATTCTATAAATTAATAAGGCTAAAAATAATTTTCAAAATTTTATTTGGCTTAATTATAAATAACTATATTATATTTAATTATTTATAAATAAAGTTAATTGATTAAAGGATTTAATCAACTAATTAAATTAATGAATAATTAACTAAAATAAATTATAAATAATTAAATCAATTTAGTACTTTTGAAATTAATAAATAAATTAATTTTCTAAAATTAAAATATTTTAGCTAATTATTAAAATAATTAACCAAATTAATTTTTGAAAAAAAATTATTTTTAGAATTTTTGTTCAAAAATAATTCCAGAAACACTATTAGGAAAAAGAGGTTCCAGAATTTTCGATCAAACACTCCCCGAGAGGCGATGACTGGAAAGCTTGAAGAACTCGCCGGAAATTTCCCAGAATCCGGCGAGCTTCAACCGCTTCTGGCGAGTCTGATGGCGGCCAAAACAACAATGTTCGACTCCGATTATTGTACCAAACGATTCCAAATCGTTCCTACGGTCCAAAAACAACCATAACAAGAACACAACATCGATCTATAGCAAATTCCGATCAAGAAGAACCAAGACAATAACTTTCCGGCCAAAAACTCAACTTCAGACAAATCACAACCAAACTTGACGTTCTATATCACAAATCGAAACTCTCAACATACACAATCTATTACTATTAACTACACAATCAAACAATTAATCATGAAGTCGAAAAATCGTTTATATCTACTAACAAAACTCATTTACTCGACTACTAACAAGTTGAACATAAACAACCACGAAACAAATACGAATCGATTGTAAATCATTAGATAAAGCTACTCAAAGCATCAAAATCAGTGAACGATCAAGGAATTGAAAACCCTCAAATTTTGAATAAGAACCCTAATTCGAAAATGAGAAATTACCAATCATTCAGTTGATTTGATGATGCAAGCTGATAGTACTCTTGAAGGGCTTCGATTTGACTATTCATAAGCTTGATTTGGAAATCAATAACATGCTCAAAATAGGTTTGATTCGCAAGAACACCAAGATAGCAATTTTCCAGATTTTTTTTCTATATTTTGATTTCTAATAAAAAAATTTATTAATTTGGAAATTATTTATAATTTCACAAAAATAACCCTAAAATGACTTGGGGCCTAATTATATCATTTAATAAAAATAATTAGCCCCAAAATTACTAATTCATGGGGAATAATTTTTAAAATATTATTTTCAAATAAATATAGAAATTATGCCAAAATTCCCCAAAAATTATGAAATTTCCGAAAATGCAATAACATAAAATATTTGAAAGACCCTTGATTTTATAAAATTAAAAATACAAATTTTGTGGGCTTTGACGTTCCGGTAGGGGTCCGGTATAACTTTTTGAAAAACGAAACATTTTCTAAATTAATTAGATGCCCATAAACAATTATGGTGAACACCACATCACGCAAAACAAGACTAAATGCTCAATACGGTATACTGGCTATTAAAAGTAATTTGATATAATATAATATTAAATATAAACACATTTAAAATGTTATAAAATATTCAGAAAATATCTGAGACCGTACCTGATCATAACCAACACATCTATACTATTATATTAAAGACGAAACATTGAAAGTTTTGGTAGTCTGGTACTTGGTATTTGCTGTATTTACTAAATTACCCTCACTAATTGTCATACAAATCAATTACTCATTTCAACTAAAA
>PHNY01041494.1:8849-21248 GCA_003724115.2 Anethum foeniculum
TAAAACTCTCATCTACTTTACTCTATAATAAGTAAAATATGTAAAAGAATATATCTTAAATTAGTGAAAAAAAATTGAAATTTTTATACAAGTGATTAGTAAAAAATTATTATTTTTAATATATATACACACTTTATCCGAGCCGAGTTGAGTTAGCCGAGTTCGAGCCGAGTCCGAGCCGAGTCCGAGCCGAGTCCGAGCTGAACACACTAAAAGCTCAGCTCTGCTCGTTTACTGAACCGAGTTCATTTTCATGTTCAAGATCGGCTCGTTTAAGAGAACGAGCCGAGCCGAGTTGACTTAAACGAGCCGAGTCCGAATTTTGTTCACGAACGGCTCTGTTCATTTGTAGCCCTACTATTTGTGTCGAGAAATGATGTGTTTTGAAATTGAACACTTGAGTTAGTGACCGTCTTTTCGTAACCTCCCACCACCACTTTTCACATTAATTACTACGATAATTCTCTATTATGTGCCTATGTGCACACGATAAACACAGAAATTTATATGTTTAAACATATTGATTAGTTCCTTTGTTATAATAGTGATGAACCTGTATTCACAAAAACTCTCCCAATCAAGATTATCCAAAATTTATAAATTTATATGCTTATTGTGTGCACATATGCACACAATAAAAAACCCAAAATATAATAGTATATGTTTGATAAGTAACAAAGTCTTACGCATACATATTTTTAAAAAAGAAATTAATGCATGATACAGTCAACAAAATTAGTAACAGGGTTAATAGGGCCAAACTGCTAATTTCTTAAATTTTATAAAAAGTAAGATCACTTTTTATTTAATTAAAAAAGTAAAATACCTCCTTAAAAACCAAAAACATTTTCGCAAAAAGCAGAAGTATCATTTTCTTCCTTGAGCAACCCTTGTGTAGAACTATCAAAACAAACAAAAAAAAATCAATACAGATCAAAATTTTAAAACTTATAATCTAACAAATATTAAAAGCTAGAACATGTAATTAACCATCAGATTATAAATGATAAATTATTGATTTTTAGCGCAAGTTGATAACACATGTACCATGAAGGATCAATTTTTTTCTCTCTATTTGCGTGCTAGAGCCTGGAAGGTTGAAAAGCATATATGAGATTTTCTCCGCATGAGGAGATGTATTTTTAGATTGATTTACTATAGAACTTTACTTGCGATTCATAGGAGGCTAGGTATCTTATTCGGTAAGTCTTGTTCATGAATATGAATTCTTCTTCGTAAATTTAAATTTCTTTTTTAATTTTCTTATGTTTATTTTAAAATCTAAAATTCTAAGAAAATTAGAAAAATAGAATGAGACGATATAAGTGCGCCACCTAAACTCCCGCGTATCCTCCTTTATATAGATGTATTGATAATAGTAAATAATAGTATGTGAACCTTTTTTATGGTTTTAAAAGCAATATTGTTTTTGGATTTATTTTATTAAGTGTTGCATTTTTAAGAAAAATCATATTTAGTATCCAAATATTATATATTTTTTGGTTATTCATAATATTCAATATCTTATTGCTCAATTTTCAATTAGTCGTAATATTAAATATTAAAGTAATTATAAAATATTTATTAGAAATACATACAAGGCATTAATGTCATTATCGATATATTCTAATTTTACAAATTAAATTTATCTTATCAATTAGTTTATCCTCAATTCCGATGCATAATTCACCGATTTGTATAAATGAAAAGTTGGTATAAAAAAGATGCAGACTTCCGACTTTTATGGATTTAGAATGTTAAATGAATTTTGGTGGATTTTAATGAATGAATTATTGTGGATTTTAATGAATGGTATAGGAAAACTTAAAATTACAATCAGGGGAAAAAATGTAAAATTTAAGAGAATATGACAAATATACTATTTCTTGACATATTTATTACAAAAATATTATTTCCTTATAATTATTGCAAATATACAGGTTTTTTAAATAAATAATTAAAAGTTTGCATTTTTACGTTTTAGACGTACTGGACCATTCTTTCTCTCACATGGTCTTCTCTCTCATCGATCCATCATCTCACTCATCTTGCGCTCCGTCTCATCCTTCACTTTGCCTTCATCTCTGTTGTATTATACATAGGTATCCATAAGGAATATTATCAATCTTATAGGAATAATTGTTGATTGAATTGTTAGAGTTGTTATATGCATATACCCAATTATTTAAGTTCACATGAACCCTAGATTTTGATTATTAGTTGTTGTGTATATAACTTATTAATATGAACCCTAGTTTTCATTACCTATTATTGTGATATAATTGTGTAATTTATAATTTTTTTAACTAATTCTATCTAATGTGTGGTTGTTATTTGGTAGTTAATTAAGTTTATGGAAACTATGATGAATTTTATTTTGAAGAAGATAACGTGGTTAGTCCTCTTGTGATGTTGAGATCAAAGTTAATATATGAGAATACATGGTTTCATACCATCGAGTATGATAGTAGTAATTTGTCAAACTCTATAAGTGCTATTGTTTATAACATGCCTTTTGGTTCAACTAGTTACGTTAGTTTAGATTTTACTTTAGATTTTACTTTTAAATATTTTAGTGTAGTTCGTAATTGTTTATAAGTTGATTTAGGTTGTACTGTCTTAATTTGTTTATTATAATTATTCTTGTGAATATTTCTGATTGTCAATGTTAGTGTCATTGTTTGCAGATATTTTCGATTTTCACAATATTGAGTCTAAATTTAGTGCAAAGTAAGATGATTTAGATGTTATAAATGGATCTTACCTGCCTTTTGGTACTCCTTGGTCACTGGTTGATTATATTTTGTTTCGATCTGATTACTTTGAGTAGAAGCATTAGATTCTTGTTATTTTAAACTTTCCTAATAGGGAGATTCGTGTGTGTATTATGTTAAAGGTTTGTACACCTGAAACTATTATAAAAAATGCTCTATTTCCTTTCTTTAAGCTACTATCTTATTATTTGGTCATCACTAATCTTTACATGAGGAATGACATTGATTTCTCTGCTAAATGTTATTTGGAAAAGGGAAAGACTGATTACTTTAAATCAGTTATTGGACGTTGTTATCCTTGGACAACATCAATATGAGTGTTTAGAGAATAAGTAAATATATTTTTATATGCTTTTAACGTCTAGAGTTATGAGAACGAGACTGAATATGTTTATAATGGTGATTAACATGATAAAAGTCAGAATTATTAGATTTGGCTTATGGATTTGCAAGAAATGTTAAGGAAGAATTACTTGCATTTGACTTTATGTTTTTTTTGTTGTTGTACCTTCTAGCTAGTTGTAGTTGCTATTGATTTTAGTAATTTGACATATACAAACCCTATATATTTCATGGTAGTAAAGCATCTACAAAGGCCATTTAATATTTATCTGGATATTATAGAAATCCAGATTCGTTTTAACAAGAATCTCCGATAAACTCAAAGAATTCATAAATGCTGGATAAATTCCACATTCTGAACGACTTTGACACCATCGGCTAAAGATTTTAAATCCAGATTTAGGTTTCATGTAATGGATTATCTAGATCAATTAGGAGTGATTTCAATTAACAATGTAATTAGGGTAGGTCAATATTTTAATTTTAGATATGAAAGATATATTATACATGTTAAGAAAAAAGAATCAATACAATTTATGCTTTATTGAATTTCAATAGATAATTTGTTGATTTTGTTCATTTATTGAATCATTATAAATGGAACCAGTATGATATTTATTAATTTCTTCATTTGATGATTTTATCTAGAACTGGCCTCGCAGGGGCACCCATCTTAATAGTCATATTCAAAAATATCTATAAGTTACAACAGTTGCAACCTTGTTTGCAACCATTGCAACCATGGTTGCAGAAGTTGCAAACATGGTTGCAGAAGTTGCAACCACTTCATACATCAACATTAGTTGCAATTGACAACTTTCAAATGTTTGGATGAAGTTGGTTGTTGTTAGGTATGAAATGCACACAGGGGGTGAATGTGTGTTTCTTGATTTTCTTGAAAATTATTTTTGTTATTTTAATTAAACCAGGTTGTATGCAGTAGGCTATTTGAGCTTTGATGGCTTAGGTATGTTTTTGTAGTGATAACAATTATAATGTAAAATGCAAGAGACAAACAGTTATCAAAACTCACTTGATTTTATTTCAAAATCAATTGGGTTGTGCTACAATTCCAAGTTCTTAAATGTGTAAGAACTTAGGTTCTACTCGAGGGAAAATACAAGATCTGTTTTTATATTCCTACTCTCTTATCTTGACAAAGGGCCCGTGTCATGCTTTATAAACTAACATGCACATTTTACAGAGATTGTACCAAAATAGATAGACATATTTCCTAAAGACATTTTGTTTGTTTCTATACTCAGTGCTGCATATCCACAGACTATCTTACAGGTCTGCTACGCCCTTGTCAAGTTAATTTTGGCCTTTGATCTTGCACTCTTCAAGCTGCATTTATAGACTTTCCATTTTACTAATAAAATGGTTTGTCGACTGTAGATTTGAATCTTCATTACATTTGTGTTCAGTAAATGGAACTGTTGTAGAAATCTTCTAAGTACTGAACACTTGTAGAGATGTCCTTGTCGTGATAGAGACTTGATGATATTCACTTGTAGAGATGTAACTTGTCGATATAGATTTCTGTAGCTTCTATCGCGATAGCCTTCTCTATAGCCTTGACTTCGTGATATATATCTATGTAAGTTAACATCGCGATAGATATCTGTATACACTGACTTCGCGATAGACTTCTCTGTAGAATGACTTCGCAACAGACTTCTCTATAGGCTTGCCTTCTCGATAGGCGACAGACTTCTCTATAGGCTTACTTCACGACAGACTTCTCTACAGGCTTGCTTCGCGATAGACTTCTCAATAAGGTTCCCTTCTCCATAGACTTCTCTATAAGCTTGCCTTCTCGATAGACTTCCCTATAAGCTTAAATAGTTCTCGGTATAACTTGATTTGTTACTTGTCGACATCTGACTTAGAAAATTTTTCAAGCTACAATATTATTCTCCTCCAAGCTTTATCATTCTGAGGCATGATCAGACTTAATCTTCTTCCAGATTTTTATTCCTTAGCTTGATGGCTGTCCAGAGAAAAATATCCCAGTCTAGTCTTCTATTCAATTTTACAGACTCAAGAAATACAAATGCTAATTACTAAATCATTACAAGTCAACTAAATCTTGGGATTGTCAATATGACTTAGTCTTGTTACAGTAAGCATGCCTTGCACATCAACCTCCCCCAATTTGTTAGAAGATTGCTTATCACAAATTCATGCCTGATAACAAGACTAATCTCAAGCTGAAAAACAATAAAAATCTGAAGTAAGACAAAGGTACATCTGATAATTTCTCTTCCCCTTAGGCATGCTGATTTCTTCTCTACCCCCTGATAACTTCTCTTCTTCTTGGGCATATCCTCTCCCTCTCTATCCCTTAGGCATGCTCTTTCTCCTCCTTGGGCATATTCTCCCCCTCAGGCTTGTTAGAAGTTGATAGCATAGATGACAAATAACACTATTTCCAAGTGCCTTCAGTGATTAATGTATAAAGAAGCTTCTGCTTGCAACCAAAAAAGATTTTCCAGAGGAATCAGGAGAGGCATCTAGTTTCAGAATGTGAAGAACTGTCAGGTGCAAGGACTTTGTCTAGATTAAGGATGGATTTTTATGATCCTTGAGTGACATGAGGCTTGTGAAGCTGCCTCATTCATGTCCATTTAAGGTTCTTGTGCTTCCCTCAGATATGAAATGATGTGTCACATGACATTTAAGTCCGGCCTCTGAATAGTTGTGAGATCTACTGATATTGTTTCTGAAGAAGTGCCATCAGTAGTCTCATTTACCATTTCTGGAAAAATCTTCAAGGCATCATGAATGATGAGTGAAGATATATGAGAACAATCACAGTGTCTCCAGTAAAAATTGGTGAATGCACTATATTTTTGTTGATGTCATTAGAGTTTACCCCAGCATGTAACTCGTGATCAACTAAATGAGGTTTCTAGGAGGTGAGCACAGAGACAAGCACTGTGTCATTTGATGTTAAGTTCATTCAACTAAAAGAGGAGTTGGATATCAAATTCTGTTTGAGAAGGATATAGATTTACTGTGTACAGAATTGGATCTTAGCAACTCTCTTGAAAGGTAAGAGAATTTCAAGGTAGGTTCATCAATTTGTACCTCCTGTTCTTAAGAACAGTTTTACTCACAAGAGTTTAGGGATAGACAAAATTTTGAAAATCCTCTTGTGATTATATGGATGTGTTTTTCACTTGCATGAAGCTCTAGTAAACTAGAGGAGATTTAAATGTACCTTCCACACAGGTAGCATCCTCAAAATCTGGTTCCATTTGGAAGGGACCACCACAAATGTGGTTTCCTGTTTTGATAAATCAAAATAGTTTAACTTACTGTCCTAGAGTCTATGACAGTAGTTATGAGGGAATGTTGTTTAGTTTAAAACTAAACCTCCATTTGAATTGGAGTGGATTTGAATGGCTCCCCCTCAAAAGTTGCATTCTCAAATCATGTAGTCATTGCAGAGCTACTTGCACCTAACATGTGCTGATGATCTTATGGTCTTCACTAAACAATGATGAATCCCATGAGTTTGAATTAACATCATCAAGTACTACCTCAGCATGTAGTCTCTAGTCAAAACTGAATGAGGGTTTTGAGTTGGTAATCACAATGCAAGCATTATGTTACATGATTAAGTTGTCCTAGCAATAGGAAGAGTTATTGCCAGTTTAATCACAAGAAGTTTAACAAGTTCAACTCCTTGATCTCAAATTTTTTTGAAGATAGTAAGAGGGGTAGGTCTAGATGTTTGATTTTTGGCAACTTCTTCTGAAAATAGATAAAGTTTCAAGTGATGTACTCTCTCTCTCTCTCTCATATGAGTCACCTATGCTAACTCCTTTTTGAAGATCATGAAGTGAGTTCATGAACTTTAAATGAGAAAGGTTTTCTTCATTGTTGTCTTTTGATAGACAGTCAATGCTTTTTTCACAAAGGATTGGATAAGATTTGTAATACATTGAGAGTCTCACTTGTTTCACTCTTCTCATTGGCTCTATTTTTCTGGTTCAAAATTTCTTTGTCTGGTAAAACACTCATGGTTCAAGAACAATAACAAAGATTGGGTTAGTGACTTGTGGGATACCTCCAACCTTCCAAGGTCAAGTCACATATCTTTTGAGAACCACAAGGTTTAAGAAACTGTTATTAGTTACCAGGGTAACAAAATAACACTTCATTTCTCAAGTTGAAAGCTTGAGCTACAAACTAATGAGACTTAATGAATATATAAAAAATTTCTTTTAAAGAATGAATTCAATAAGTTAAGGTTTTGATTAATCATTAATCCTCATTATTTATCTTGCTAACAAAAATATCAGAGTTCAAAATATTGATTGCAAAGCACTGATATTTGACTTGTTTTCACACCTGCTTATTTTGGAAGACCGTCTAAATAATTAAGTTAATTAAGCAGCATAATTCATTTCAAGATTAAGTACATTTAATCATGGCATGATTAATTACTTAAACTTAGCAGAAATATCCATTTAAGAGCTTCTTTTAACATATGTTTAAACATGATTACAAACAAATCAGTTAAGCATGTATTTTTATGGCAATTAGAAATCAAGAGTGATTACTTAGATAATAGAGTTTAATCAAACATATCATTCAAGATTTCTGATTATCTTAGAATAAATTGCACATAATAGAATAAAAATGTCTAAGATCATTACTTTTAAGCACTCATTCAAACAATCATGCACTGTTAAGAACTAAGCATATGAAGATAATAATAATAAAAGGATTTTCATTGATAAATTTGAAATTCATTACAAAGAGATATCTTTTTATTAAAGAAGGGAGCTTAGACTACAGAACAACCCTAATCTAAGGCGTCTTCTTCTTCTTCTCTCCTTCCTTCTTTCGGTTAGCCTCAAACAGGATCGCCAACCTGATGATCCTTTCCTGTTCAATCATCCCCTCTCTCTCCCTCTCCCCCCCCTTTCTCTCTCTCTCTCCATGTGGAACTCATATTCCATAACTAGAAACAAGAGTTCCATCTTCAGTTCATGGCTGAACGTTTGCTAGATATGACTTGGTAATTCTGTGATGAGAAATACTTCCCCGTCAAAGGGCACTTGAAATGTTTCGTAGTTGACTTCAATCACCATTAGGAGAGATGGGAGTTTAGAAAGAGGATATGTTGAGAGGTACATGGGTTTAGAATGAAGAGATGAGTTGTGAATGATCAGTTTTATATAGGAGAGTGTGAGAAAGATTACGAGACACCATTGAATATTGATTAAAAGAAATTGATTTTATTGAAAAGAGCCAATAATCAATAGCCAAAGAAAAATAAGTAACTTTTATCTCTTAAAGCAATAAAAACCATTACATGAAAAGATTAATGCACACATATCTAGAATGAATATACACATATAGCTGATAGTCACATTAATCAAGACAAGTAATCTCACATAATCCAAACACCATCATTGCACCTATGTAGTAGTGTTTTGTAAAAGAGAACTTTTGTAGTTGTATATGGTTGACATATGTCGCACAATTATATTTTTTGATTTTGATTAATAATATCATGTTTGCTTTTAGTTGCATATTAAAGTTGTATATTATTGATTATGTTTTGCAATATTTAACGTGAGTTCGAATGTTTTAGATGTTATAAATGGATCTTTCTTGCCTCTTGATACTCGTTAGTCATTGGTTGATTATGTTTCGCTTTCAATCTGGTTGCCTAAGCAGAAATATTGGATTCATGCTATTTTTAACTTTCCTGATATATAGATTCCTGTGTGTAGTATGTTGAAGATTCGTGCACTTGAAACTATTATCAAGAAGATTCGTGCACTTGATACTATCTTATTTTTTGGTCTTCACTAATTTTTACATGAGGATTGATGTTGATTTCTTCGCTAAATGTTGTTTGGAAAAAGGGAAAGACTGATTACTTTAAAGCAGTTATGCGGCATTGGTATTCTAGTACAATAGCAATTTGAGTGTTTAAGAATTTAGTTGCCTTTTAGGTTGAATTTGTAGTTAATCTAGTTGACTATGTTGCGTATGAGGTTGTATAAGGGGTTATAATTAAGTGTAAGTTGTATAACAGGTTCTAGCGATTATAATTAATATATAAGATTTAACTTTTATCTCTTTTCTTTAGGTGTTGGGGTATAGGGTTTATCTTTAAAGTTTATGATTAGGGTTTTGGTTTAGGGTCTATATTTAAAATTTAGGGTTTATGATCTTGATTTGGGGGGTTGAAAGAAATTGCACATATATTGAATTTAGTTGAACTTATGGGTAAATTTAGTTGCACAAGTGGTTGAATATAGTTGCACGTGTGGTTGAATTTAGTTACAAACTTGTTTTTATATTTGACTTGGTTCTGATGGAGGACCCTAATTCAGTAATTTCCTTTCGAATTTTAGAAATATTTACTTTTAATATTTTAGGGTTCAATAGTTTCCTTTTGGGTTTAGAAATATTTAATTTTTTAAAAAGATGAATAAAATGTATTGCGAAGTTTAAGGTTAAAGTTTAACTTTTGGGTTTTGGTGTCTGTGTTTTTGAGTTAAAGGGGCGCAAGAAGTTTCATGTGTGGTTGAATGAATTTGCACGTATGGTTGAGTTTAGTTGCACAAGTGGTTGAATATAGTTGCATCTGTGGTTGAATTTAGTTGCAAACTTGTTTCATTATTTAACTTGGTTTTGATCGTGGACCCTAATTCAATAGTTTTCTTTTGAATTTTAGAAATATTCACTTTTTAAAATTTAATGGTTCAATAGTTCCTTTTGGATTTTGAAATATTTAGTGTTTTAAAAAGCTGAATTAAAGGGTTGCAAAAAGTTGCATATATGGTTAAATATAGTTGCACATTTGGTCGAATAGAGTTTATTCTAATAGGTTTTATTTTTGGTTGAATATAGTTGTATATATTGAGATATTGGTTGAATAACTATAACATTGGTTGTTGAATATAGTTGAATATATTGGCATTTAAGGTTTAACTTTTAGGATTTATGATTTAGAGTGTAGGGATAGGTATGTTACTTTTGGGGTTTCATTGGTTATTAAATATAGTTGAATATATTGCATAAGGTTGCAAGTAAGTTGAAGTTGTATACTGTGTATTTTGCATTTATGGTTGAAATAATTTTATAATGTTGCATAATAGATTGAATTTGAAGATTAATAAAGATTATTTTGCATACAAGTAAATTTGGTTTATATTGAAATAATGAATACAATAGTCATAACTGAATTTTTGTTATAGTTAGTATACATACACAAATATATTCCCGTTCCTTGATGCACGCAACATCCGATTACAATTCTTGTCAAAGCACGCTACTAGATATTCTCTTTTGCAAGTTTTTTGTACTTTAAACTGGAATTTGTTGTTGATAGCATAATTGCTAAGAACAATCAACCACATTTCCTTGTCTTTATAAATCTGAAAATATGTGACAAATTTCGATGGTATTTATCTGTTATAACGTCATCTTTCTTTTATTTTATCATTTCCTCTTGTACAGTTGCTTCAGTTAGTATATGTACTATTTGTTCAGAAACTAACTCATAATAATTCATGTAGCCTACAACCATATATGTATTTACTTTTTCAGTATATGTCATTAGAAACATTTGAAGATGCACTTTTTGTAATTTAAACCTCAACATATACATCATCTACTGTCATTTCACTATCATTAGAAAAAGATGATATATAGTTGCATATTTCTTTTTTTGGTTGTGCGACAAAAAAAAATGTTGAAATCATGGTCTCTTTTCTTAAGCTCCATATAAAACAACATGTATTGATCATCAATAATTGTGAAAGGAGGATATCTATCTTTTGCTTGATATTGAATTATTAGTGAAGTTGCTTGCACTTGCAACTTGAGTTCATTATATGTCACTCCCACCAAGTTAGCTTAGTCACAATTCCTTAGAAAGATTCCCATACCAAAATAGCTATAACTATGACAAAAATGTTAAGTGCTATTTTTTCCTTGTTATTCTGGACTCTTGCATGTTCATAATATTATCATGTACCAACATGAAAAATTAGGTCTGCCAAACATGAAATTTGATGTCGCGTGGCTGTAACACCCCTAGATCCGGGGTCAGGGATTCGAGTCGTTACGGTCTTTGATTCCAATATCAATACTTAACTTGAATCACAAATAAATAACTGCATGCTGTGACCCCTCAATAATACACACACACCACAACAAGTTATAGTCCCAGAGATGAAATTAAAATAAGTATCCAGTCATGTAATCGACAATTTAAAGTTATTACAGACCCAAAAGATTAAACATAAGTTTGTCCGCTCCTTGCCATAATATTGCACAAGTCATAATATAAATAAGTTTGATACCAAAAGATGATAGTCTAGCCTCGGGGTAGTTCTACCTCCGCAGCAATGGCGACTACGATATCAGCGGGTAGACGAGGAACGTTTCCTACGGACTTGCGTAGGGTATGCTTGAGTCTGGCCATCTTGCCTAGCTGTTGTTGTGTGATAAATAAAGTAAAGCAAAGGTGAGCAATATAGCCCACAAGAATATATATAACTGACTGATAATGCAACATGCATTTCACAATATTTCTAAAACCTTTGTTATGTATAATATGAACAAAGTTTTAATAGAGTTTAAACGATGAAGTTACTAGGTACTTCAACATAAATCTTTTCATAATTTCTGAAAACCTTTGTTTATTAAAAATATGAACAGAGTTCAAAAATACGTCACAAGGTACTACTATAAGGTGATCTTATATATCCAACCTTGTCTTTTAATATCTTTCAGAAATCAATTCTTATAAAGCATTATCGTCAATTGTCTTCTTATTTGTAACATGTACATAATGTTACGATTAAAACATACAAGGCGATCTTATATATATCTAGCCTTGTCTTTTGATATTTTTAAGAATCTTTTATAAAGCAGTATCATCAATACTCTTTTTGTAAAATATACATAATGTTACAATTAAAACGTACAAGGTGATCTTATACATTCAACCTTGTCTTTTGATATTTTTCTTGAAAAATCACTGAGCACTTCTTTGTTATGTCATATATAACCTAAGTCTCACTCTTTTATTTAAAATATGAAGTTACTAGATACTTCATTTTTAAAAACGTCATTTTGAACGTTTGACCCTGCCAACTCACATTACCACACAGCCGTAGGCTTTCCTACGGGGTGCCTTTGATAGAGTTGCAGAAAATATCCATTTTGGATGATGAACTAATAATTTGGAGTATCACCGCGCCCGGTTGTATACTTACGATGATCAGTCGCAGTTGTACAA
>PHNY01041494.1:23302-34168 GCA_003724115.2 Anethum foeniculum
GTTATAAAATGTAGAAGCTATAGAAATTACCTTGTGAATTATGGTGGACTAGAGCTTGCACTTTGATTTTCTTTTTCTTCCTTTTTTACTTTAGGCCGAGAGCTCCATGAAAGGAAGAGAAAAAAGAGTTTGTTTGCTTGGTTATTTTGAAAAGTGTGAATAAAGTGAGTGGTTTATGATATTTTCTAGCTAATCCACTTGCTTGGTGCTTACATCATCTCCATGACATCACCTTTGGTCCATGTAGTTTCTTATGGTTTAATGAAGTCATCCTCATGTAACCACTTAGTTAGCTTGCTAATTACTTGGTTCATCCTTTAACTATTTTGGTTACTTGCCTTGCCACTTGCACAAGCTTGTTTCTTAGTCGTTTAATCATTTTACGACTCGTTATTGCTCATTCCTGTTGATTGATTGAAGGAATACATCCGTGGTTCTATTATTAGGGGTTTCTCCAAAACCCTATTAGTAATCTTTATTCCTTTATTCATTCTTTTAATCATCCTTGGATCTTTCATCCTTTATTCTTTAATACCTTATACACAATTCCTTCAGTATCTGGTGGATTCTCGGGAAAAATAAAAGTGTCCGTTTTCGAAATCCGATGGCTTTTACATACACTTATATTCATTACCAAACACTAATACGGACTCAGAATTTCCATAAAAGAAGTCCTATATAGTGTGGTATGATTATATTTTTCAATCAGCAAAAGTTACTATTCATCAGGGTTTTGAATATTTACAAAAATTGGGGTTATTACAGTAGCTAAGTGTACAAAATCAATCAGTTTTGTACTTTGACACCGTCTTTCTTGACGATGTGCATGAAGTTAGAGAATGTAATCATTTTTTATTTGAAATCATTTTTTTGGAGGGTAATGATCAAAGATCAAAAGTATGACAATAATCTAAATTAAAATTATGAGCAACATTATAAGGTAGACTAGACATATAAGTTCTTTTAAAACTGATATGTTTATTTTTTGTGTTAATTAATTTAATATCATATTACAATCTAATAAAAAATACTATAACGTTCCAATTTTACAGTAAAACAAATTGATTCTCTGGGCTCAATCGTAGCACCATGATATTAGCTGCCAAGTACGTGAAATGTGAATCAGGAAGCTACCAAGTCTTACTATTAAATATGTGTTTATATTCTAGCATTATCATTTAAATTGACCTATCACAGGTCCGGGTGATGGGGATCCATGGACAAAACAAAATAATATGTATGATATTTAATAACAAGCCCAAACTTGTCTATTTGGTACAGTAACATGACACCTAACTTCTTTCAACACACAGTTCTTTATATTTATATTTTAAAAAAATAATATAAAGTATAAAATATTAAATAAACTAAAAAAAAATATAAAAAACACATAACAAACATCCTATATAAGTAATCCTTCCATTTCGAACAACATTCTCCTTCTATCTCAAACAACATCCTCTTACATAATGGCAATAAATTTTCACCATGTTTTCTTTCTTTTTCCTCTGCTAATTGCTCTTATTTTGTAACTTGTATTTTCATCCCAGTGCACACCATGTTCAGTAATAATATGAATATTATCCATTTGTACAATGAAAATTATACAACCATAAAATATGCTAATGACATTTTAGAAAATTAGCATAAATTTTATAAACTAGCATCTCAGTACATGACATGGTTGGACATGTCAATTGGAACCACAAGCTGCTAAAATGTAAAACAAAGCTACGTGTGCCATAAGCTAATTCAACATTGTTGACATTGTTTTAAAAAGTTCTGCAACCTAGAAATTCAATATATTAAATGATTCGACACGTCTATTGCAACTTCAAACTCGTGAAATTAAAGTAGCGCTAGTTGAGTCTTTCCCAACCTTAAATCAATGTACCTTTTTCACATATATTTTTCCTAACTTCCGCAACCTACCAATTAAATTCATTGAATGGTTCGACATGTGTATTTAAACGTGAAACCCTAAAATTAAAGTAGATCTAGCTGAGGGTTTCACAACCATTAAGTAATAATGCACCATAATTATGTCTTTTCTTCCGCCGTAACTTTCTGGAATTTAACAAGGACCATTTCCATGACAAATCATTCTCTGAATCAACTACCAAAAATGCTAAAGGGAAAATTTTTCCATTCCCGCAATTATAAATTCGTAACCAGAATCAACAAAGTACAATAAGAAAAATCAATTCAAAACCTTGTATAAAATTTGAATAAAATGAAATCAGAACAACGCTTCATTTGAAAGCACAAAACTTATCCATGACTTTGACAAAAAAATTAAAAAATATGCACACTAACAAATCCAGTAATGACATGATTTGACACTTTCAACATAACTAAACTCAAATAAAATCTAAGATGAGCAAGCTGTTGCTTTCAAAAGTTTAAAGTTACTCCTGGACTTTGACAAGAAATTGAAAATTGTGCAACTAACAACTCAGTTCACGATATGATTTCACACGTCAAATGTAACTAAATTCAAAAATTCAAGCAGATTAAGGTGTTGATTTAGAAAGCCTAAAATTACTCCATGATTTTGGCAAAAAAATTGAAATCTGTGAAACTAGCAAGTCAAGTCATGACATGATTCGACACTTCAAACGCAACTAAAATCAACTAAAGTCAAAGCAAAGCAAGGTGTTTCTTTCGAAAGCCAATAACTATTCCTCGACTTTGACATAAAAAATTAAAAATTATACACACTATCAAATCAATTCACAACATAATTCGACACTTCAAATATTACTAAACTCAAATAAAATGCGAGTAGGGCAAGCTGTTGCATTCAAAAGCCTAAAACTACTCTTACACTTTGACAAAACTATGCACACTAGGAACTCAAGTCATGACAATGATTCGATACTTCTAATGTAATTAAAATCAAATAAAATCTAAGAAGAGCAAGATGTTGTTTTCGAAATCCTAAAGTACTCGATTATTTTGAAAAAAAACTTACAAAATTATGCATACTAATCGATTCAAGTCTTGACATGATTCGACACTTTCAAATGTAACTTAAATCAAATAAAATCGAAGCAGGACAAGGTGTTTCTTTTGAAAGCCAAAAACTACTCGATAATTTTGAGAATAACTTACAAAACTATGCATATTAGCTATGCAACGCACAACATGATTCAGACCTTAATCACAAATTAAGTCAACTAAAATGAGAATATCTTAGTTGCAAATACGATTTCCAAAATATTCAAAAAATATCAAAATGATGATAGACTTGCAACTCCAAATTCGTTACCTATTTTGCGACTAATTACAATCAAAATTAGTATAATGTAATCACTCAAATAATAAAACAAACACTTGAAATGCATAACAAAATATACACTTGATTCAAAAGTTAATATTCATTTGAAAGCTACAGGTTACTGATTGTAGTAAATCTTGCCAATGACTAAACATAAATCATCCATTAACACTTCAAATGCAACCAAATTCAAGCAACTAACAGAAATAGATATAAATTTTTCATGTCAATTCAAAATTATGAGTTAGTAACAAGAATTACTTAGGCAACAATTTGTAAAATTAGATCAAACTTTGACTCTTATCTTAAACAAAATAACAAATATCGAATTCTCAATTTTGGTGATGATAGAACAGAGCGGTGAAATCGAAGAAGAAGAAGCTATCTTCATTAACAAATATTTCTTACAATAGAGGCCTATCTAGAAAGAGTCCATTATGATGAGTTATAGGCACAAAGACATAAGCATCAGGCCCTCGGCTTTGAAAAAGAGACTTCACGAAGAGTTATGTCCATTAACAAATATTTCCCTACGTACTTCAAATGTACAAAGTATAAAATGTTCCTCAATATAAAATAATAAATTGCAGGATTTTTCTGAGTTCCTCAATGAAGACACCAATTAAGAACATTAAACAAATTGTGGAATCAATTCGTACATTAGAGCCTAATAATGATTTAAATCAAGATTTACTCATTTATAATCTTCACTTATATACAGTCTTCGTACAATGAACATATCTATATTAGAGTCCATATATATTAGCATGTGTTGGTCTGAGTACAATGGTACTTAAAATTTTTTTTAGAACTTAAAGAAATTTCAGAAACTACAATTATTATCATGAAGTTTACCTATCTTACTCTACAAAGAGTTGTTGAGTTGTTAGAAACTAAAGAAGAAAAAAAAATTCTACATCTTGCAGAGTCTAGTACATCAAGACCTTGATCATTACATATATAAATAATGTTGAAGAATTTAGAAGGTACTATAAGATACAATTAAGTTGGTTAAAATTTAAAGATGTTACAAGTCTATAAAGATTATTTGTACTAAACTGATTTATATATTAAGATCGATAAGAAGATATGAAAGCAGACTCCAACTTCTGCTTCATGGCCAAATTTTTTTGCTCAAGTTTGCTAATATTAGAATTCGCCATTTCAGTCTGCCTAATGGCATGAGTCAATGCACATTCCATCGCAGAAAGCCTCTTCATGGTGTTTTTCTCTAGTATTTGCTTATCTTTCATAAGTTTTTCTTCTTATTCTCCTTCTTCTTCTTCTTCTTCTTCTTCTTCTTCTTCTTCTTCTTCTTCTTCTTCTTCTTCTTCTTCTTCTTCTTCTTCTTCCTTCTCTTGCCTAAGTGCTTTACTTTCCATGTATTTCAATTATAACATTGGTTCTAATTATTGAATATGGATTAGAATTTATATATAGGGCATATATTTTACAGTTAAATATGGTATAATGAAATCACTTGTTATATGTTTATAATTTAATTTATCATATACAACGTCGAACATTTTGATTTAATAATGTTTATTTTATAATATAAAATTGTTCAAATTTGGCCCATTATAATGACTGATCTATAGATTTAATCCAACCCAAATTATCAATTGTCGTGTAACTACCGAACTTCTAATGAATAGCTTTTTATAAGATAATAAAGATTCAATCAATAAGGATGTACCTTATAAGCAGGGTGATTAATAATTTGGTTAAAAAAGTCAAAACGTATTTGTTGTAGGAGGATTTTGATACAATAAATAGTTATAAGATTGCTAGAATAGCGCTAATAAATGTGGGAGCAAGTATCCGCAATATAGAGCTTACAACTAGGTTACCGAAGAACACGGTAGGTGGTTTCCCGGAGGAATGGGCTGAGTCTATGGGATTGGAGCTCAAGGACCTTGCAAATCCTGCAAGATCAGCCAAGAACTCCGTGTTATCTACCACACAAGAGTATACGTCCTCGTCTACTAGCAAAGTGCGTGCAAATGGCCAAGAATCCCCGTAAATTTCCTACATACCCCTATATATAAGGGATCAATCCCTATGTAGTCTTTAGATATGTCTTATCACGACCATGGTGGAATCCTCATAACCTGGTGTGATTATCCTTGAGAGATAAAGCCTATATCAGGTTTCCTAGTATGATTAGGACTGTGGAAGCCCGATTTCCCATAGTTATCACATGTAATTATCCATTATCATGTAAATACCAAGTATATCTTTTAAACAGAGGTAAAATGATAGTTAAACACGTCTCCATAAGCCATATAAACGTTCTCCTAAAAGATATGAGGTTGTCCTTATCCTGTTCCGCGGGTATTTCAGGCTACCGCGGGAGCCTGCCTAGTAACCCCAGGGCTGGTAACCTGTCATGAGAGCTTGCCTGTGGAAGCCTGGCCTGGTGTCCCCAGGGCCGGCAACCTCTTCCTGGAAGCCTTATTCTGGAAGCCCGGCCTAGCTTCCCCAAGGTTGGTAGCTTGTTCTTGGAGGCCCGTCCTGGTGACTCCAGGGCCACTGACCTATTTTTAGAAGCCTTCCCATTGTCCTATGATGCCATGAGTTATGTTATGCACCTATTGGCCTGCTAATGCCTATTGTGGGCTACCATGAGTACCCCGAAAGCCTCTTAGATCATTGTATTTCCTAGTGGATTGAACCATAAACCCTCTATGAGCCTAAATCTTGCCAATGCAAGATTTGGGTCACAACAACTACCCCTCGGTTCCTTGATGTCGCTTAGTGCAAGAGGAACCAATATACTCAGGGTATAATTCTTACTTATACCTTCCCGGAAACCTGGCCTACCAATTGTACCTTGAAATACCTTAATTTATTACTAGTCTATAGTAATTCCTGGTCCTAAAATCCTATATAAATCTCTATTAGACATAATGAAATAAAATTTCTAGTCTTGCTAATTTATCGGTACATTATTTCTGGGTACCGCCCCTAAATGCACACTTTTTTGCTAGCCATCATTCATTTAAAATTTAAAGTTATAATTGAAATTAATTTTAATTAAATTAGGAATGCACCTGGAAAGTTCTTTTCAAAGGAAAAGACGGAAGTGGTGTGGGACTCTTACACTTCCTTCTCGTAAATGTACGCCTAGGAGCTGCAGCCTCATTACTCATGCTTCTCCGCTTCCCGAGGCGCGTGAGAGACAGTTGTGGTTCACGTCTCTTTACCATAGCCTGTGTATAAATACATCTGTCCGCTCCTCTAATTCACTTTACAAATACTCCTCTTCGAGATAGAAGGAAAAGAAAGCTAACCGGCGTTCAAGGACTCCGACGAAGCTCTTCTATCAGCCATAACCCGTGCTTCCGATCGAGCTTACGAGGGAAGATCTCTTATTTTTGATCTTTTTCTACATATGGATATTTATTCTTGTCTGATATTTTCTCATTCGTAAAGGGATTATTTACTTTTAATATTTTCAGAAATTTTATTAAAGGACGATCGTTTTATTGTTATAAGTAAATTGAGGTCATTTTAAAATTTTAGATCGAGAAAAATATTATATTCAGTGTCAAAGTTTTATCTGGGTTCACCCTGATATCGGGTGAGTTGTGGAAATATTTAAAAATAGTATCTTACAATCGTTTTATTACGTGTTAAATGAAATATTATTATTTTTATTTCATTTGGAGATGTTTCTGGTCATAAAGGTTACGTGATAAATGTTACTTGTGGTCTCGTAAGGATCAGAATATTTTTTAAAAAATTGTAACGTGTTTAAAATGCATTTATGTGATATTATACGCCATTTGGACGCGTGTCTAATAGCGTATGTTACGTGTTGCTTGTTTTGTCTCGTTTTGAATGAGTTGGCATATTCTATAATTATTTTCGGGCTTTATTATAAATTTAGGAAATGTTTCATTTTGGAAAAAGTTATCGGACTGGGCCCCTGTCGAGACATTATAGCCCACAAAATTCATGTTTTTATTTTTTATAAAATCGTGGGACTTTCAAATATTGTATATTTTTACATTTTGGAAAGTTCGTAATTTTTGGATAATTATTAATTTTGGGGGTACTATTTTTATTAGATGATATAATTAGGTCCTAAATAATTTTGGGGCTACTAAGTTCAAAAATATAAATAGTTTTACCTTTGATAAAATTTTAAAAGTAAAAATCAGATGTTAGTTTATTTTTTAGAAAATCAAAATATCCTCTGAAATTAGGGTTTGTGGTATTCTTCGTGTTCTGAGAATCAAACCCACTTTTGAAGGCGTTATTGATGTTCAAATCAAGCGTTCTTGTTGTCAAATTGATCCTCTCTTCAAGCTCTATCCGCTTCTAGCATCAAATTGCCCAAAGTGTAATGATTTTTAAAAATTCGATTCTAGGGTTCATAATCGAAATTGGGGGTTTTACTTGTATTGATTATTCAATGATTTTGATGATTCAAGTAGCTTTATTATGTTGTCTATAGTTGATTAACATATAAAATTGTGTTGATTGATTGCTTGAATAGTATAATCAAAGTCGGGGGTTCAATCATTTTTATATTTCAGTTTTCCGGATTTGTTTTTAGTCGTTTGATACTATGAATATATGTATTAGTTTTGGATGATGTTAAGCTTCGAATTTAGGTATAAATTGTTAATGGTAGTTATGTTTTTGTGTTGCCGGATTTTTTTCCGCATGTGAAATCGTCCTTGGTCAGGAATTCGACAGAAGCGTCGAATTGTTGATTGTTTAAACCAATGGTTGTCAGGGTTGTGTTGATGCTGTGTTTTGGAATTGTTTGGCATCAAAACCAGGAGTGAAGCGTGGTGTTTTAGGCGTTAACGAATGTCACTGGAGTCCGGCAAAGTCACCAGAATCTGGGCTTGTTTCCAGAATCCTGTCGGCATTCAACCCGACTTGGTTCCGTTCTTGACGACCCATGGCTTTGACCCATTAAACAAACATGTTTCAGGATTTTTGATTTAAATTTAAATCAAAAATCATTTCTTTATTCCAAAAATCAATTTTAATTCAAAATTTTAATTTAGCTAATTATTATAAATAATTAGCTAAATTATTTTAATTTCAGAAAATTTATTTTAATTTCAGAAATTATTTTCTAATTTATTTTTAAATATCCAATATTTGATTTAATTATTTATAAATTATTTTGATTATTTATTTATTTATTTAATTGATTAATTCAATTAATTTTATTTATAAGTAGTTAAACAAAATAATTTTATTTATAATTAAGTTAAATAATACCTTTAAAATTATTTTCAATGTTTGAAAATTTGTAGAATGTTGAATAATCAATTAATATTATTATTAATTGATTTATTCTTATTTTATTCGTAATTAATAGACCGCTTGTTCGATTTGGAAGAAACGAACACCTACAGACGCAGAAAATTATTCTGCTTTCATTAAAAATAATTTCGAGACCCAAATTCGTTTATATAAAAAGGTCAAATATTTTGCAAATATTTCTAAGTCAGGTATTTTCCGAAAAGTCATATTTTGGTCTGATTTCAGTTTTAAATGCATTGAGCCAAATCTTTTGACAAACTAAGTTATGTGTTGAATGGCTTATGTGAATTACATGTTTACATGCAGTATATGTTTATGTGCTTAACTGAGTAGAGTTTTGTGATTATGTGATGCCTGTTATTACTCCGTATTATGGGTTATCGTATGGGTAGGCAATAAAGTTACAGGTGAGCAGTCTGTCAAGTGGTTATCATTTAGACGATTAAAGTAGTATATTTTGATTATAGATGCGGGTCATTCGAGATGTTCAGAACCAGACCGATTGGATAAAGAGAATTGGCTGAGATTGCACGTCAGACTTTTAGCGCCCGCAGGAACGACAAATTAAGAAGTTATTGGAATAAAGTTGGTAATGTCACCAGACGTCAGAATGAGATGATTGTGTTAGTTGCGAGTGTGCGTAATTTTTGAGGACCAAAGGCAAGTACCTCTGACCATACCTTTTATGGTTCAGTAATTAATATGAATCAACTGCTAGTTTGGAAATTCATACTGAAATAAAGCGTTTTAAGTTATGTATCCCCTGTTGTTATAAATACTTGTTTTATTCTTAAATTATGTTTTAGGGGAAAAGTAACTTGCGAAAATACCTGTCCCTAAACTGTGATTTATGTTAGAAAATATTTGATGCTCTGTCATTACTAAACTTTGTGATAACAGTGTAATGAAATGAGAATTGTTCACATATGACGTGAAAATTTTGAAAAGGGATAGGTATAAATAAATTTTATGAACTAGATAAAATAATCAGACATTCTATTGGAGTTGCGTAAGAGGTCCGTTATTTGGTACGGCCCTGCATGGAGGCGTAAGAGGCTAAGTTGGTTATGCATCTTGTTTAACCGCTTAGTCCAGCGTATTAAAGACCTAGCTAGTCTTTAAGTTCCGGAACACCTATTCTCGATAGCCGCTTAGAGCTGTCAGGTTTTGATAGACTGATAGGCTATCTTCACCTCTGAATGTCCAATGTAACTGATTAATGTTTCTAAGGTTCCTATAATGATACAAAAGGTTTTGCAATTGGAATCAGTATGCTAAAAAAATTATCTTAATATTTAAAAACACATCCTTTATGTTATGTTTCAGAGAGCATACTAGTTTTGATGAAAATCCAGTTCTTGGTCTTACTATGAATGATTTCAGTATTCCTGTTCATTTATATTGTTGCTGAAGCCCCTATTGCTAAGAAATGTAAGGTTCTGACAAAAAGTTTTGTAAATTATCAAAGTCATTTTGGTATTTTTGAAATAATACAATATCAAATTTTGCTGGGGTTCAGAAACTTATGGTTTAAATATTCTGCTTGATAGCAGATATCAGTTTTATTTGAAATTGTTTTGAACTGTCATATTATGTTCTTGTTATACTTGCTGAGCATTTCTTTCACTCATACTTGCCTATTTTAAATTAACCTTCCAGTGAGAGTTAGACTGGCGGAATTTAGCTGTATAGTTCAGAAAGAGAAGAGAAGAATGCCTTTACGAAGATGTTTGATTCAGGAAATGCGGGAATGGTATGAGTTCTATTGTATAAAGTTATTTGTGATTATATTAGTTATATTATCGTTTAGTTTGGCCTAGTATGCTTCTTTTCGAAGTTATACTAGTGGGGTAAGTTTTGAGTTTGTAAAGTGTTGAAAGTATAATAAAAGAAAAAAGAATTTCTTATTTATGTATTTTGGATTCTTGTTTCTAGAATTGTAACCTAAAAGATCTTGGTTTAGTTGGGGTCTGTGATAAGTGGATTTTATATCTACTTGGAACGCTCTATAATGGCTTAAATTGGTGTTTTGTACTCAAGTATGTTGTGTCTTTTGATATGTTTTTGTTTGTTTTGTGCAGAGTTGCTAGTTGNNNGTAATTCTCCATCATATTCAGTGGTTTTTAGTGCGAGTAATGCAAGAATGGAGATTGTGGAGGAGCCGAGGCTACACGAATTTTGTGGGTACATTTGCTATAGGCCCTCACGAGACCTTACTCGTCCACTAGGGCTGCCTAGGGGTTTAAAGGGCTTGTTGCATATGCCAAATGCAACCGTGATCACCTACGGAAGTG
>PHNY01041506.1:11710-24002 GCA_003724115.2 Anethum foeniculum
ACTAATTATACATATGTAAAATATTTGTCTATAATATTTTACTATTTTACTATTATTTATTATAGTACATAAAGATTTATTATTACCATTGTTGCTATAAATAGAATAGATATTTTACACAATTTATTTATATTAAGAAGCTTCTTGGAGAAGCTTGTCCTTAAAAGCAATTTATAAAACTTACTTAGGAAGCTAAAGACTTATCCTTGCAAGTAATAAAAAATTTTCTTTTTCCTTTTGAGTAAATGATGAAAATTTAATAATATAAATATTTTTAATTGATAAAAGTTTATTTAATTGTTCATTTCTCCACAAACACATACATGGGAGAAGAGGTGTTTTGCCAGGATTTGCAAAGAGATTTAACTTTATGAAGAACCATCCAAAGTGAAGAGACTATTGTAGATAAGGCGTGTAAGAGTAATTGATTGTAATTTTGCAATTGTACATCGAACTTGAGGCAAGTTTTCTCTGCTCCCTTCCTAACCTGTAATTGTTATTAAATTGTTGAAAATATTTTGATATGTTTTTCATTTATTATTCTTTTATCGTATTGAATGATTATTCGTACTAGCAATTTAATTTTTTTTTGATCGTCATTAAATAGATTGTTTATGATAGAATTTTCTTTTGTCTCCACGTAAATTTATAAGATTTTAATTTCCTGACTGTTCCTATCGTCCAGGACAGTTAAATTATTTCTTCTCGGTTGAATATAAAGTTCTATATTCAGTTAAGTATTTATATAACACTAAATCTATTTATTGTTCAAATCAATTACTTGTTTTCAAATCAACTCCTCTTTTCATTCCAAATTCAAGAATACGACCGATACGCTTCTTTCATTATCTTTTCCTAAGATTAGTTGATATGTATTTTCTTAATTATTCCTAAAATATTTGAGAAACTATTAATTTCCCATCGTCACAGTTTCAATGGTCAACATGTGTCGACATATTTTTTGTGTCGATACAACACTTTTTATTCAATAACTAATGGATCATTGATCGATCCAGGAAATTAAGAGGTTTCGTGTTTCATTCTCGAATACTTGTTATTCAATTGTGAAGTGAGAAATTGATCGGAGAAAAGTTCATCTATACTGGTCAACGTGAGTATTAACTCACGCTAATTGATATGACAGTCCAAATTGTGGACATGTTATTCGGCTCGTGTGTGGCCGTGGGTTAAAACGTTAACCCTTCTTTAATGCTAACAGTATGTGTTTGGGTGATCTTATGGCGAGCCGTGATCGGGTGAGCATAAGATTCGCAGGAGGACGGTACATTGTGATAGTTGATCGCATCACTGATGTATCAGTTGGAATATGACCAGTTCTATCTTAAAAATAATTTTTTTCAAGTGCCAGATAAGTATTGTTGCTTATAACTGTTTGTTGATTTTGATCAATTACCATTGATATGAATAATTTATTGTTCTTGGCACCCTTAGTTATTATTTTGAGAATTATCGTAAACTATACTTGCTAAGCACTCAGTCGCTCACTCTTGCTATTCTTATATTCCCAAACAGTGAAGAAAGAGAAGAAAGATACAAGTCAGCCAGCAAGGCATTGGAAGGGGAAAAGAGAAAGCTTGAAGCGGCAGTGTCTAGCCTATATTATTAGTATTTATCAGTAGTAATGTTTTAAGAAGGTTATGTAACCATTAGTTACACTACCAGACCTGTATCAAGTACTTAAATATGTCTGTATTAAACAGGTGTGTATGATGACTCGATTCTAAGGTCTGTGGAGTGGCGCCCACAATGAAGGTTATATTATTATGATTTGTAATGTTAATACAGGTGTGCAAAGCATAGTACCATGATGACTCGAATTCAGGAAAGGGTGAATTTGGGGGCGTCACAGTAATTCTTCTACTTCTGATGGTACATGTTAACTAACCCAGTTTTTCCTTGCCTCTGAAAGGTTTAAATGTAAAGGAAGAATGAGCTATATATTGCTCAGCAAGTTTTCCACTTAATCAATAATAACGTTTCTTTCAAAATATTTCCCAACTTATATCATATTTCTCAAGCGATATCAGGTGAGTAAAATATGTCTCGACAGTGCGAATGTCTGAGTTCTAGATAAAAATATTCATACTTAGAGTGAAGTTGAAATAATATCAAATGAACATATTAAGTTCATAATATGAAATATATCCATAATTTAGCAAAGTAGAATATATTATACTCTTACTAATCTTTTAGAAAATTCAACAAATGTGCAGTTCAAAATACTGCTACGATAATTGTTTTTTCATTATAAGCCAACCGAAATCTTTTAAATCGAACGATTTTCAAAGTTCAAAATTTAACATCTCATCTCCGAGTGATATCTAAAGTTTGAAAACTTGACTTTCTGTCAAAACATCTTTTACAGTTCATCGATAAACCATGGTACTAAATACCAACTCTTGAATGTTCATAATTTTCATCAAAACGCCTTACAGATCAAAATACTGTACTGGGAAAGATAATTTAACCACTGTCAACATTATCGGTAACTCTGTACCTGGGCTTTTGTTACAATGCTGCAGTGCAATTCCAATTGGAAGAATAGGACATTATCCGGAGCCCCTGATATACGATGATCGGTAACTCTGTATGCGGTATCACTAGTATTCTCCCCAGCACACAAACTACCCCTTTCTTGTCCTTTAAAGAATCCTAAAATATACTTGGAACTAATATCTAAGTTCCCCAAGAGTACTGCTTGTTGATAGGCATAACTCGTATGATATATATACGTACTTCCGAAATTTTTGGAGGAAGTACTCTCGAAATGTGGGTTGACCTTTATCAACTGACATATAGTCAAGGGAAAATTTCTTTGAACATTTAATCATATCATATGCAATAAAGAGAAATAATATTTTTCAGGAACTTAGGAGTATTTGGATAATCTCCTGAAAATTTTGAAAATAATTTAATAATTTAAATAAGTTTTTATGATTTCAAAATCAATTAAAAACCTTAAATAAATATTAAATAATTAATTATTTAATTATAAAATAATTAATCTTGAATTAATCTCCTTAAATGAATATTTGAAATAATATTCACTTAATTAAATATTTAATTAAGTATTTAATAATTTTGGGAAAATGTTAATCATATTTTAAATATTTAATAAACCTTTTTAAATGAATGACTTAATATTCATACCTTAAATAAATAATAATTATTTAAGTAGTTAATAAATATTTAAATATTTAATGAATATTTAAATATTTAGCAAAGTCGTAAACTTTTAATAATAAGTTCTTAACTGAATATTTCATAATATTATAATTTTAAGTTGCGTTTGAGAATATTTGGTCAAATAGTTTATTCATGAAATCATTTGTACTTATTAGAGAAATATTTAAAATGATATATGTTATTTGAAATTGCTCATTTGGAATGTTCCCAAAACCATTACATATTATTTATAAAATATCCCCGGAACGTCTCCGGGTTTTCAACTATTTATAACGAACGACGTCCAGTCTAAGAATATATATATACCGTCACGCTTTACTCTTTAGCGTTCATCATTCAAACCTGATATGTTATTTATACCGATATCATCAATGTATAGTACTTAACACAAATTCAAAACCGTAAAATTGTTATAATACGATGACATGCATATATAGTAAAAATTTAATACATTCACAACACAGCAGTACTCAAAGCAGGGGTTGGAAACTTACTTAACATACTTAAATTTTATATGCAAAACAAAGATATAATATTTTGAAAATAGAGTGCAAGGTTGGAAAACTTTCCCGGGGTCCATAGTGCATTTCCCGATTTCAATCATCCCAGATAGTTCTAGAAACAGATTTGAAATCCCGGTTAGCCTTCTTAATCAAGTAGCTACCTATACTACTATTAAGTATACTCAACAAGTTAAGTGATTTCTAACTTCCTTGTCTTTACGAACCTTATTCATTTTCTTATCTCGGGTCTATTTTCACCACTCGTAAAATTATCTCGTTAATGGCTTTTAATTATGAATATCATCTACAACTTTCGTGTTTTGATCGAGTCCAAATTATTATTTTAACTTAGCCAAAACAGACGGTCAAAGTAATACCTCTAGAGTTTACTTTTCATAGAATCTCTATTACGTGACTCGCGCTTCACCATTTTTAGTAAATCAGAAAATTTGTAATTAAATACAAAATCTCGTCGGGGAGTTTCTTGAGTATTTTCAATATTTACCAAAATGTTTCGATTTGGAAATCCCAATTTAAAAAGGTAAAACGCATTTTAGAATCTAAGTCAACTACGGAGTTGTACTATTTGCGCTAGTTTCACTAATATGCCTCTATCTCTTAACCGTTAACTCAAATGACGCACCGTTTTCGCATACACGATCTAAAGAATGTATTGGATAATACTATGCAAAAAAAAATTGGGTTAAAGAGTGAAAATTTTCGAAATTCTGGGTCTTAGGCAGTGGTTTTTTTTAGCATTTTGACTTCGCACAATGTTCACTAATTCGGCTCTAATTCCTAAACTGTAAACTCAAATTACATGATTCTTTCATGTGCGTAAAATAGAAATCAAGCTTTAAACAAACATATTAACTCTATGCCCCAAACAAGAAAGTAGGGCTCTCGGTTCCTTGGTTAAATTAAGGGTAATGTAAAATCGGACATTACGATGGCTTAAAATTTAGCATTTCCAAAATTTTAAACTACTTAAAAACTAACACAATCAACTCAATTCACCTTGTACTCCCTCCACTCAGTCAAATCCTTCAACCATAGTCAAAACATAATCACAATCAAAAGTTAACTAAAACAAAATTATACGAAAAGCTATCAGTTAAAAGTTTTAATACCTATACTCGCTCTTCCCGACGATCCAAGCTTCGTTCCAACTCTACAACTCCAAGGCAAGTCTTTGACAATCATGAACGGCCTTTAATCTTCAAGAAATCATGGTGGAAATTGCTATTGATGATGAAGATGTTAGCTTAAAAAGAACGAGTTTAGAGAGACGCAAACAATGAAACCGAAATCAAGATTTTCTATCAAGAATCAAGCAAGATTCAAGGATTTTTCTCTCCTCTTTTAGCTCTCAAGGTCAGCCACGTTTTTTTCTTGTAAAGGAAGAAGAAATGGATGAGTTTTGGATGATAAAGTGGACGAAAAGGGGTAATAATGCAATAGGTATTTTACTTGTATTTTATTAAATTTAAAAGCAAATACATGTATAATACTACAAGATTCTTTGAGAAGCCAAGTCCAAGCTTCTTTATTACACTTCTCCTTTCTTTTCTTAAGCTTTTGAAAACTTCCAAAGTTTCTTGTCTTAAAGAAATTTCAATTCTCCATTTTAGTTGCGATTGGTAACCATTTAATATATCGGAGCTTTTGCTGAAATTTGAGGTTAATCCGAGACTAAATAAAAATCAATATTCATCCTTGGTTACTGTTCATCTCAATTACTATTCATCAAATTTCTTGTTCAGTTGAAATCATTTCGAATATTTCCTCAAAAGAGCGGATAAAGTTCTCAGGCGATTCTCGAAGTGAATAGTAACTATGCTCTATTCATTCTAACGAACGATTAACTTAGAATTTTAGTTTAATTTAGATACCCTCAAATATAATGCAGGTTAGTAATAAAATTATAGAAGCGATATTCAGTTAGAAGTAACCGGACAAGCATACACTCATATATCGCGTGGAATAATAAAAAGGCTTCTATTTTAAATTTCCTCTGAGCGATAAATCAAATAAAATTGTTCACTAATAAAAATAAAAAATTTATCCAAAAATCTTAATAGTATCAAGCGTCAGATATACGGGTTATTACCGTCTACCTTCCTTAACGTCCTCGGAATCAAAATAGAAAATAGCTTAAGGTACCCCTTCACTTTCTAGTTCCCAGATTGATTTCTTAACATTCTGAATTCTCCACGAAACTCTAGTCAGCTCGATAGCCTTGCTCCTCAACACTTGTTCCTTGTGATCTATGATCTTTTCTGGTCGCTCTATATAAGTCAGTTCCAATTGTAGGTCTACATGCTCGTAAGCTAAGGGCCTAATCCTTTTCAATATCTGAAATGGTCCAATAAATCTGGGGCTTGACTTTTCTTTCTTCCCAAACCTCATCACTCCTTTTCCATGGGGACAATTTTAGTAATACAGAATCTCCCACTTCATATTCCTTTAAGGTGTATAGCATAGACTCTAAGCATGTCCTCTATGGTTTGAATGATCCTTTTATTGCACACTTATTATCCCTAAAGTTTTGTTCATTAATACTTTCTCACTCTTTACCTTATATAAGGAAGTTTGGTTATACTTCTTTACCTTCATACTCGATCACCTGCCTAGCATCAGAGTTATTCGTTCGTAACATAGACACAGAAATATACTGCGTACTTGCCGTGATTTGAAGGCGATGTCAATTCGTGTATGACCCGATTCATATGATTTAGAACCTCCAGTGATTTGATGAAATACAGCTCAGCTTTCTTTTGCAAACGATTCTCGTTTAATTATTTCCCGCGTGGTACTTTTAGTTGCGTAAAATCTTCGATCTTGAATTCCTCGCCTCCGTAGCACTATCGTTGCATTTGCAGGGTCTATCCGAAGCCGCTATTGATACATCACTGAGGAATTCCAACGATCTCCCTTTCTCTCTGGTTCCGTCCTGGCATTAATATTCACTTCTCGCCAACTTGGTCCCATTTTAGGGCACCAATTTGCAATATTACAATCGTATGCTCGCATGTTAATTATAATTATAGAAATTTCTACCAGTGGTAAGTGATTATCTTGACTGTTATTCAATATATGGCACATTGCTTATCATAACTTCTATCAACTAGATGTCTCTTCAGTTTTTCCATCGGTCTGCGACTCACAAGCAGTGTTGAAGCTTAATCTTGTTCCCAATTGAAACTAAAAATTCATAAGTTAAAGTCTCCTAGTTTTCAGTGCAAATATTATCACGACTAATTCTATGTCATTCTTAGAATATTTTAAATCATACTCCTTAAGTTGCTTGGACGCATCACTATAATCATTAATTCCCCTTTTTTCTCCAAGTACTACTAACACCGGAACTATTACTAATCTCTTTTTCAGTTCTTGAAAACTCGATTTTCCAAATCCATAAAGGCTGGGTAGTTCTAGAATCCATTAACATACTCATACAGATTAAGTTAATGGCAGCGTATCTTTAACCACATTAGTATTTCTCATGCATTCTTTTGCATCATATTAAAGATCCGTTCAATATATTCTCAACATACTATTCCTACTTCTAAACAATTACTTAGCATAATATCCTGGCCGCACAATTACAAAACTCAGTTCTCAATCTCCCATAAGGGCAACGATTCACATTTGTACCTCCCGTTCACCGTCAAATAGTCATCCTTGTGAGGAATGATTTCAAAATAGCAAGGTCACGTAGACAATCTTAACAAGATTTCCACATCAGGGGTTTCAAGAATAATAATGAGCTCCGAATACAAGGAGTGTTAATTCTCAATAGATACGAGGGTGGTCATAAGGAATACAACAAGGTTTATCCTTTAAAAATTTCATCATCATATATTCCTACATATAGAATGCATTTTTAAATTGCTTCAGCAATTTAATTAGAAGTTAAACTAGTGAAACAATAACTAGTCCATTTCAAGAACGTTAACAACCAATTAGAAAAATGGCTTTGCTCAAATAGTTTGACATATAATAACTAGCTAGGACGATTTGCTAGATTTTTATCATATCATTTAAAATTTAAACTAGTCAGAACAATTAACTAGTTATTCATGAAGATATACACAACTAAGCAGTTCCAACCTGCTTGTATAAAATCTCACATTGTAGCCACAGAAGGAATTTATGGCTATCCGGATAACGAGTTGAAACAAAAGTTATTAAGTTTGGCCCGAAAACATAAACTTTGAATAAAATGTTCTAGGTATTGGAACAATCGATAGCCTTTTTATCAAATATTTCTTATCAGTGAGATGGTCCACCCAAAGGTGTCTCCGTACACATACTTTATCAAATCCTCTAACATAATTGAATTAAGAATACCAACATCAAATTGATATCCTTACTATGATTTCAAAGTTCGATGTACAATCCCATCTTAAATATAAGAAAAGAATGCTAGAGGGATCTCTAAATATTAGATCATCCATTCCTTAACTATAGTCCAATATTTAAGAGCTAGATTGAAAAGCCCAAGTGGGGAAAGAAGGGGTCGAGGATCAAACAATTGTTGAAGAATATTCGTCAAGTAATTTAAGAAAATTAATTGAATCTTCTTTGAATGAAATAAAATAGTTGGAGAATTTTATGCTGCGATTCTTTGAAAATTAACAAACGTTAATAAATAGTACTCGAATGAAAGGTGCGTGAAGGCCCAAGGCGATTGGTATGAACTACCTCCCGTCGTCTTTCGAGTATAAATGGTATACCCCGAGACATGGATAAGACACGTATTCTTCAATTCTTCAAGTAAATCCAAGGATTGATAATGATTTCAAGTGAAGAACATATGGCATCATATTCTTTTTAGAATATAAAACAATGGGACCTTTGGGAGTCAAAAGTAGAATGAAGGCCATAAGGTCCAGAACTTGAATGAACGTAAATTATAATATAGATTTTGGGGGGCTAGATGAATAAGGTCTCCCTCTCCTAGTAATTCTGGGGCACGAACAAAGCACTCCTATAGATAATGATAACCTAAATTACTCAATTCTCATAGGTAATATAAGGAAAAGAAGAGAAGAAATAATTTGGCTATATAAGTCTTGGATTACTCCCCAGATATGAAATAGGAATCTAGAAGGGTTACCTGAAAAAACTAATCAAGGTAACATGGAACATGGATAATTGCAGAGTGGGTATTGGACCAGCAGATAGTTGCCAAAATAAGTCAAATCAACATATTGGCCATTTCAAAATAAGTCAAATTAGCATATTTGAAATAAAATTGCTTACGTTTCAAAAATGCAATAATAACGAGTCAACGAACCATTTTTAATTTTATATAAATAAATGTACAAATTTTGCAGGGTTTGACGTCCTAGTAGGGTCCCGGTCCGATAATTATTTGGAAAACGAAACATTTCCTAAATTTATAATAAATCCCGAAAATAATTATAAAATATACCAACTCGCACAAAACGAGATAAAAACACGTATAAGCCACATATGCTATTTAAAAAGAATCCAATTAACATATAATTTCATGTAATTGTAATTTAAACACGTAACAATTATCAAAAAAAATAACCTGGCCCTTACGGGACCATATATACCAATTACCACGTAATATTTTATGGTCAAAATATTTTAATTTAAATAAACACATAATATTTTTTTACACCGCAATTAAGCGATCACAAAATATTCTTATTTGAATATTTTTACAACTCACCCGATATCAAGGTGAACACGGATACAATACCGGTAAAAATTTAAATTTAAAATTTTAAAGGACATAATAAAATATATATGCATATTCCATATTCTAAAATATTTTTATACTTTCAACAAATAAAATTTCGAACCCTGATGAAATACCAGTTATAATTTTGACGGGGATAAAATACTTTCTCGATCCCTAAAATTTTAAACAAACTTAGTTTTCCAATATCGACACAACGATCGACTTTTAATAAAGTTCTGAAAATAGTGAAAGTAAATAATTACTTTTACAATAACGACAGGGATCGATACTGAAATAATAATTAGCATATTGGCCATTTAAGAACGAGAAAACATCAGACAGGAATAAAATATCCATAAATTTATTCCTTCAAATTGGAAAACTCACATAAAGGCATTCACATAATAATAAACTAATTTCTTGAGATATGGGATATTACATAGAGAATCTGGTTTTGATCTAACTGACTATTCAGATGTAGATTATGCCGGTTGCGAAATTCACAGAAAAAGCACAACTGGCACCTACCAATTTCTAGGAAACAAACTGGTCTCATGGTTTAGCAAGAAGCAGAACTCTGTATCAACTTCTACTGCCGAAGTTGAATACATTGGAGCTGGAAGTTGCTGCTCACAGATTTTATGGATGAGAAATCAACTATTTGATTAACGCTTAAAATTGGAAAAGATTCCATTTTCTGTGACAACACCAGTGCTATTGCCATAACCGAGAATCCAGTTCAACATTTAAGGACCAAGCTCATAGACATAAGGTACCATTTCATCAGAGAGCATGTTATGAATGGTACAGTGGAAATTTACTTTGTTCCAAGTGAAAAACAACTGACAGATTTATTTACCAAGCCACTAGATGAATCAACATTTACAAGGTTAGTAAGTGAACTTGGTATGCTTAACTATACATGATTATGTGGTAAATCTGTCTACTTTGTTTTTTCAGCCAACAATGATAATTGATTTTCTTGAGAAATCTTTCTTCTAAGAAAAAGGCTTTGTTTTATCTAAGTCAAAATTGGCATATCAACGGATAAATATCAGTTGATATTCAATACTCATTGGGTATTTGGTTGAATTACATGTATTTATTCGTTTGAGTTTATTTTATATAAAATCACAACGGATAAATGTATTAGTTTTATTTTCTTGCATGTAATTTTTAATGTGTAGTTAATGTATTCAACAAGTAAATTAGCTGTACATTAATCTAAGATAGTGGAGAGTCATTCCTATCAGCTTTCAATTACTGTTCAATTTTTAATAGTTTTGGGTAATTGTTGATTAGACTCCTAACTATCCCTATTCATAACTGCTGCATTCCCTGGTCTATAAATAGCACCATAAGCCTAACAAATTCTTCTCACTTCTCTTGACACATTTTTATCAAAAACTTTACCTCTTTCTCCATCAAAATGATTTATGATCTTGAAACTAATACTGTCTTCTTTGAGGGCTTGGTTTTCAAAGGCCTGAAGTCGTACGAAGACATTCCCAGAGTGTTAAGGAGGATTGAGGAAGCCATTCAGAGGAGAAACGCACGTCAGGCAGTAGAGGTAGCAGCAGGAAATCAGAATAAGCCAAGCGGGAATGGTCAGGGCTCTGGGGGCGGAGCGTCTTCCGGCACAACTACTAGGGTCTAGGCTCTAGATGATAGCTAGGATAGGTCTTCCCAGTTCTATGTTTATTTAAACTTTTTTTAAAAGAATGAATGTAATATGTTTTTTTTATTTTAATAAAAAAATTTCATTAGAGTACTTTGCATGAGTTTTACACTTCATTTCTTTCTTGCCTAGAAAAACAAATAAAAACTTATGAATGTGTGTGTGTTTACTTGAATGCAGTAGTTTAGAGATCATAATTATGTTTGATGGACAACTGCTAATAATCATTCAATATCTTTAATTCAAGCTAACACTCAACATTTTTGTTTTTTGTGTTTTGCTAGACTTACTTTTACAGAGTGGTCATTTCAATACAGTAAAAGTTAATTATAACTCCTATCAATATGTCAGAACTTTTACATTTTTATTTTCTTTTTCATTTTATCAAAAGTTAATTATAACTCCTATCAATATGTCAAATTTTGTCTAAGTCAAAATTAAAATCTTAATGGATAATCTCATTGTAACGCCCCCAAATCCGAGTTCAGAGGATTTGGTCGTCACTGAAACCTCAACATAAGAAACCTGTTTAATCAATTAAAATACTATATCAGACCCCAACTACACCAAGATCTTTTAGGTTACAGTTCTAGAAACAAGAATCCAAAAATCCAATAAATAAAATTTTCCTTTTTTCCTTTATCTTTGAATTACATTTCTCAACAATTTACAAACTCAAAGCTTAACCCGCTAGTATAACTTTGAAAAGAAGTATACTAGGCCCAATCTAAACGATAATATAACTAATATAATGACAAACAACTTTATAAAATGAAACTTACACTACTCCCGCATACCCTTGATCAAACATCTTCACAAAGGCATCCTTCTCTTTTCTTCCTGAACTATGCAACTAATCTCCGCTAGTCTAACTCTCATTGGAAGGTTAATTTCAAAACAGGCAAGTATGAGCGAAAGAAATGCTCAGCAAGTATATTAAAACATAATTTGACAGTTCAAAACAGTTTCTAATAAAACTGATATCTACTATCAAGCAGAACTGTAACAATAAATTTCTTTTAAGCAAAGAAATAGTCAAGGAATTCAATACTTAATTCCTTAATAGTCTCATAACCATTTTCATATTTTTCATCACTTTTTCCTCATAAATCTTTTGATAGTTAAGCAATTGAGGATTCAACAATAATCTAATCTCAACAAGAATTGGAGTTCATAAAACAGTAT
>PHNY01041524.1:1259-19646 GCA_003724115.2 Anethum foeniculum
GGATAAAGGAAGTGCATTAGTGGGAAGTGTAAACCTAATATTCTCAACCAAACAGATTTTCACATTTTACGGGAAGTTTTAATGACAAGGAAGTACAAATGTCTATAATAACTTACTTCCCGCATGTAACCAAACAAGCACTTAATACTCAATAGTTAGCGGTCAGTTTCACCAAACTTGAACAGAGTAAGGTGTAAACGTCTGGGCCCATTTAAAATTGGCGTACACAATAATTATATCCTTATTATATATTTATAATATAATATGTATAAGAGAGATATTATCCAAATATTTGGTCCTGTACAATAAGGACCGTTAGATTTTAAATTAAATAGATGATAGCCATTAGATCTGAAGTAAGTGAATATTTTATTTTTATAATCTAAATCAAAACTAAGTAGGTCTTCTAAATTGAATATAATAGTTAAGTAGATATCTTAAATTGAATAGACTACTTAATACAAAATTCGTAACTGTTTTTTCTCTTCAGTTTCTAAAACTTTTTACGTAAATATTACTTTTTAAATCATCACTGAATTAAAGAATATTTCGTGATCTTCGTGTGGGCTGTAAAATAGTCAAAATCTGATTTTTAGAACTCAAAGATAGAGTCAGAATAAATTAAACGATATATGATTCCTTTATATAATTCGTATTCTTACGATTTTCATTAATATTACAATGTTATGAATTTTTCAATAAATTATTATAATTATCAAAAAATACACGAATAAAGGAAAACGTACAACCCGTGCATTGCAAGGGTAATAAACTAGTATTTAATATAATATGCATATGAGGGATTTTATCCAAATATTTGGTCATGTAATGCCAATATAATAAGGACCGTTGGATTTTGAATTAAATAGATGATAACCGTTAGATATCAAATAATTGAATATTCTATTTTAATAATGTAAACCAAATCTAAGTATGTCTTCTAAATTGAATTGATTAGTTAAGTAGGTATCCTAAATTGAATAGAGTAATTCGTACAAAATTCGTAATTGTTTTTTCTCTTCAGTTTCTAATTTTTTTTACGTAAATAATACTTTATATTTTTTAAATCATCACTGAATTAAAGAATATTTCGTGAGTTTCGTAGGGGTTATAAAATAGTCAAGATATGATTTCTAGAACTGAAAGATAGAGTCAAAATAAATTAAACGACACATGATTCTTTTATATAGTTCGTGTTCTTACGATTTTACATGAAATATTACAATGTTATGAATTTTTAAATATATTATTATAATTATTAAAAAAAATACACGAATAAAGAAAACTGTACAACCGTGCATTGCACCGGCAATAAACTAGTACAATTAAGAAAGCGTAAACGGAATAAGCAACAATGCAATATTACAAGAAATAAGTAATATTAATTATTTTGTGAGAATTAACGTACGCTAATTATTGTTTTGAATTTTAACACGTATTTAAGTATGAAAAATACTTTCATACATTTTTATTTAAAATTTATTTTTAACAAAAATATAAATTTTAAATTTTAATAAAGAAAATATATTTAAAGAAATGTAGAAGTATATTTTTATACACGATGAAAATGACACGATTAGTGGGGAGCCCCCCTAAAATTTTAATTTGATGTCTACGGGACGCTGTAGGCCGTTTAGAAGATTTTGCGTGTTTAGAGCATCTCCAACAATCTCTTTAAACAAGCTCTTAAGTCAAAAAAATAGAGAGATTGTTAAAATTGGAGCTCCAAGAGACTCTTAGAGACTCTCTAAAATCTTAAGAGTCTCTTCTCTCTCCTCTATTTTAAGAGCCAACAACCTACTCTTAAGTTATATTTTATTAAAAAGTAATGTAAGCACTCACTTTGTCTCTCCACTTTGTCTTGTATTCTTATTTAATAGAAGTATTTTAATATTAAAATATTATTTAAAGAGTGAATATAAAGAGTGTTGTTGGAAATGAATGTGCATTAAGTTGCTAAAAACCATTTTTTTATATTATATTTGAAGAGTGACTTAAGAGACTTTTGGAGATGCTCTTAGAAAATCTAGTACATTTGCTCATCCTAGCGTAGTACGTTTTACATATTTAATGTTGTGTAATTGAAACGAGGCCGATTAAACTGTAACTAGTTTATAAAAGTTTGTTTTTCTAACTTTTTTCTTTTTTTACTAATATGGCTTATAACCTTATAAGTGAGTATTTTTCTTAGAAATTCAGGCGGTGAGTCAAAGTCAAACCCAGAACCATGACAGAGGATAAACAATAAACCATTTGTACTATCCAATCGTTCTAGTTTGTTTTTCTAATTTTTGAATTTAAAGTAAGTAGTAATTTTTTTTAACTAATATAGCTAATAGCGGGATAATTGAGAATCTGTTCTTAAATATTTTTGGGTGAGTCAGAGTCGAACAACCGAGAATAAACTATTAACTACTTGAGCTATCCAATCATACTCAAAATAATAATATCTTATTTTTCATAAATTTCAAAATAAATTAGAACCCAAAATTAATAATAGAAAATAAGTTTTTGAACAATCTCATTGCTGTAGATTCTTTTTTTTGACGAAATGCGGATGTTTATATCATTAAATCATTCAGAATACAATCCTTAACATTGATTGGAACAGATCTCCAATCAAAAGTACGATCAGGATAAATATGTGACACTCGAGCAAGTTCGTGAGCCGACATAAAATACAACTTAAAGTTGTTATGCTGACAAACTATTCCCCTACAAGCTTCAATTACCATGCCCAGCCTCGATCTCATGGGTGTGCTACTCCTGATTAGCTGAATAACCACCATACAATCAGACTCTATAGTAACTGACCTCCACCCCATCTCCATTGCCCAGCTCAATGCCTCTTTAATAGCTATAGCTTCCGCCAGCGTTGGATTCATAATATCTGGACTGCATAACCATTTTGCCAAGATCAAACGACCATCATGGTTGCGAGCAACCAGACCTGCACCTGCCATTCCAATGTTTATAAAAATAGAAGCATCTACTGTGATCTTTACTGTATCATATTGTGGCTTGACCCAGATTGTAGCCCCATCTCCTTCGACTGTTGGGATGAGAGGCACTGAATTTCCTCTGCTCTGAGCCGCATTCCACTGTGAAAGATACTCCCACGCTTTTGCCACTATACTCATAATTGTCCATCTTTTGTTATACCAAACCAGATCATTGCGAGACCTCCAAATTGACCAATACAGAGTTAAAATTTTCGCCTTAATATGCTTCTCCTGTCCCTCCAATATCTCAGCTAACCAATTTGTAAATTCCATAGCTCCATCAACATTTGTTCCAGCTTTAAAAACTTGCCAACATGCCTTTGTATTGAACTAAGATATGCATAATAGCCTCTGCAGCTTCATTACAAACTGGGCACATGTTGTTGACACGCACATGTTTAGTTTGAAGTTGCACCAGTGTAGGTGAACAAAACATAGAAGCTCTCCAGATTAAATTTATAACCTGAGGTGGTGCTTTAATATTCCAGATGGACTTCCAGAAACCAATATTGTTACCCTCGTTCCAAGCTCCCTTCTGCTGCTGCATTAATCTATACACACTTTTAATAGAATAATGCCCTGTGTGTTCCAGATTCCAGCAGAGAATATCTTTATCAAAGTCATGCTCAATCACCGTATTCAAGATGGCTTGCAGATCTCTAGAGTAAAAAATATCCAACAAAATTTCGTGGTCCCAATCTTTAATGTCTAATTTAAACAATGATGCCACATTTTGATTGAGTAAAGCTGGTGAGGTAGATTCTATATAATGGTGATCATGCAACCAAGGCTGATTTAAAATTTGGATGTCCATCCCATTACCAATTCGCCAACTTGATCCTGCAGCGATAACTTTCCTTACTTCACAAATGCTCCTCTATATGAAACTTGGACTACTACCAAGATCAGCATTCAAGAAATCACCATTTGAATAATATTTGGCCTTGTACACCTGGACTACTAAGCTCTCCTGATTGGTAAGTAATCTCCAGCACTGTTTCCCCAACATGGCTATATTGAAATCTCGAAGACACTTGAATCCTAAACCTCCTGCAAGTTTATGCTTCAACATTCGTTCCCACGATATCCATCCAATTTTTGAGTTGTTTTTCTGATTGGAATTTCAGAAAAACTTTGCCATACAGCCCTCAATGTCTTTTATCAGAACAGCTGGGAGTAAAAAGACATTCATAGCAAACGAGGGAAGAACTTGAGCAACCGTTTTAATCAAAATCTCTTTGGCTGGTCTAGATATGTTCTTTTCGTTTCAACTTTGCACTTTAGCTTTCACCTTTTCCCGTAGATACCCAAAAATCACCGACTTATTACGGTCTAAAATATTGGGCAAACCCAAATATTTTGAGGAAGAGTCAGCTTCTGATATTTGTAGAACTTGACAAACCAGGTTCTTGTTGTAATCAATCACATTAGCACTGAAAAAGACTGATGACTTGTTTCTATTAATTCTTTGGCCTGAAGCATTCTCGTACGTATTCAGCAATTCCACAACTTTGTTAGCTTCCTCTACATCTGCTTTGCAATAGATATAGCTGTCATCTGCAAATAACATATGATTAATTACAGGAGCTTTCCTACAAATTCGAACACCATGAAGCCATTTGTGCAGTTCATAGTGCTTAAGAAGAGCTGTTAAACCTTCAGCACACACAATAAATAGATAGGGAGACAGTGGGTCTCCCTGTCTCAACCTTCGAGTTGGAACTATTGGACCAAGAGTATGCTCACCATGCACAATGTTATACTCAATTGTCGAAACACATTGAATGATTAAATGTGTCCACCAGGTGCTAAACCCCATGGTAAGTAAGATATCCTGTAAAAACTGCCATTCAATTCTATCATAGCCTTCGACATATCTAGCTTTAGTGCCATGAACCCTTCTTTACCAAACTTCTTTTTTTTCAAATAATGCATAACCTCAAACGAGATCATGGTATTATCCGTGATTAACCGACCTGGCAAGAAGGCACTTTGAGTGGGTGAAATAGTCGTTTCCAGAACTTTCTTAAGCCGATTGGCCATCACTTTCGTGACAATCTTCATCACCACATTGCATAAAGCAATTGGTCGTAAATCAGTTAACAAGGACGGGTGCTTCTTCTTTGGAATTAACACGATATTAGTGTCATTCATGTTGTCTCCAATAACTCCAGTCCTGAAGAAATTTCGAGTAAAACAGACCACATCCTTTCCTACTACCTTCCAATTCTTTTGAAAGAATGTCGGGGTCATGCCATCTGGCGCCGATATTTGTCCTAAATTTAGTTATTCGGGATTGGCTAACGAGCTAAAACACGATTTATGTTCCACGTTTGAAAATAAGCGCAAAAATTTATAATTTTGGACCAATTTGATTGGTGCAATTTTTGTGAATGGAAGGGATCGGCCATTAATATAAAAAAACAATCAATTAAAATACTTTAGACTTATAATTTTCCGTAATTATTATGTGCTCATGGGCATATAATAGAAAAATCGTAATTACATTTTTTTAATGTAAACGATTAGACAAACAGGATTTGCTACTTTAAAAAGTTAAGAAACAAAAATAATTATGTTGAACATATGAACCTTTTAAATTACCTCAAATTGATTTGGGCATGTAATGTGTTTGTCTATGCTCAAATTTTTCATTAGTTTTAGTCTCAAAAATAAATACCCGCCCCTTAGGTATTTTTTATCACATCAAACTCGGCATTATTTAAGTGATCTTCTAACTCATCTTTAATATTTTGTATGTATTTGTATTTAATATTTTTAATAATTAATTATTTAATATTTTATTTTTTAATCAAAATTTAGTTTTTAGTTTATTTTAAGTAAAACTAGATAAACATATAAATCAAAATTAAAATTAAAAATATCACTTTTCACTTAAAATAAATAAGTTGAACTTTAAGTTATAAATAATTTTTTAAAATTAATCTAAACAGGCTGTTGGTTCTACTTAAGTGCTCGTTGGGAACTAGAATTAATTTAAAATTTAAGATATTTAAATTTTAGTATAAATATGAGAATTTAAAATGAAAATTTAAATTTTTTCTTTTGAAATTTCTCATTTCAAATAAAAAGCATATTTCCCTACAAAGTGTTGTACTTCGTCGTTCCTATTGAAAAAGTTATCCAGAGCTCAAAGCCGTCTATATATAAATATCTTTATTACATGAGTAAATTTAACATAAATGATTTTCCTTAAAAAACTATATTTAGTTTTTTATAAAAATATGGTATTGAAAACATATTTATTTAATTATTTTTTGTCAAGTGGTATTGAAAACTTATTGAAAGTAGAGTAATTTGATTTTGGGGTTTTGTACTTAGGGTTTAGTAATTTAGAAATCTATACTTTTTATCCCACAATTTTGAAATTCACAACAAATTGCATCCCGATCTGGATTCCATTAAGTTTGACCGTTAAAGTTAGTTTATCTAAAGGTATTTTGGTCATTTAATTAAACAAATTTTAAAAAAATATTTATAAAAAATTAGAATGTCTTTTTTGTTGGTAAAAATATTTTATAAAATTTTATTAATTAACACGTTACTAGTATTTTTAAATAAAAATATAATAATTCTTTAAATTATTTAAATTTTATATTCTATAATAATAAGTTAAAAATTTTAAAATATTATAAAAAATACTGAAAATTTTCAAATTCGGTAATAATAGATTAAAAATTCTTAAACTTTTTAAAAAATATTATAAATTCTTTTATTCAATAATAATAGTTTGAGTTTTTATCATTTTTAAAAAATAAATGTCTAAATTAAAGACCGAAATAGCCCTCTATTGACTAAGTTTAACATTCAAACTTAACAAAATTTGGCCAGGGAATGCAATTTGTTGCGGATTCTAAAATTGAGGGATGCAAAATGTTGATTTCTCAATTATAAAATCCTAAATGCAAAACCTCAAAATTAAAAGGATGCAAAAGGTAAATTACTCATAAAAGTATTAAGACGTTTAAATAATTTCTGAATTTTTTTTTGGTGAAAATGACAAAATAAACAGAGTTATAAATTTTATTTTAACAAATTAGGTTTCATATAATTTTTTATGAAATGATCCTACTTAAATATCTAAAATATGAATATTATCCATTGTTTATATTTGATTCGAACCCATATATAGATTATATTTTTAGCCCATTGATATTTGTAAGTAAATAATCATTTTATAATTCTTAATATCTTATATAAGTTTAAATTTTGACAAAATATAATATATTAACTGTGATAAATTATATATGTATATATATTTACTCACACATATATATAAGTTTTAATTCATAATTTTTATTATTTTTATAGTATTTTATTTATTTTATACTAAATGATAATTATTTGAAAGTTGAAGTTACGATACTTAATCTTAGTGGATCATATTTGATTCGTATTAGGTGGATTATAAACTACCCGGTTAGAAAATAGAAAATACGATAATGCCTCATATTCGGTTTGAATATGGACTTCATGTACCCAAGATCACCTTGTAATAATATGATCCCAGACTGAAATCTAGACACACAAAATAAAATGATCCGGTACTGGAGAATATGTGTGTCTGGTTCTGCCCGTATCAGATCATTTTACAGCCCTAACTGCACATGAACGAGTTTGATGATGAATAACAGAAAAACTAGAATCGAAGTAACTCCAATTGAAATAATGTTCGTATTTCATCAAATTTAATCAAGAAGAATTTTGGCCAGTGTTATGGCCACATAGCGACTTGTAGGACATGTAACCCTCAGTATCGAAAATAATTACATGTATACTAGCTAGTATTTCACATTAATAATTATTAATAATGGTAGTATCATTGTTGAGCAAGAATGAAGTTGAATACATTATCTCAACAATGCCTAGTTTGATAACTCAACGTAGAACATGACTTGTAAATAATACTATGGTCATTGGAGTCATTCAAGTTGAAGATTTGGTATATACATGGATCAAGACAGACTATAGTGAAGAAATCCTTGACAAATCACTGTCAGAAGTTCGATAATATGTTCAAGCAATCAGTGGAATAAACGGTTAAGAGTATTCGAAGAAGTTTGTGTTGATACAGGTGAAGGTCAGGATATTTCAGTGATTTTGTCAATAAAGAACTCAGCTTAACAATGGTTTCTAAAGTTATAATACGAAGGCCTGAGAACGGAACTAGTCGTCTGTGGACCAGGCCATTGCACTAGGCGTCAGTGATCCGTGAAGGGAAATAGAGTATTATTTTTTGAAATATTGTTAAGTGGTCAAGTGATATGATTTGGATTGCTCTATTTGGATGGATGGATTAAAAGAATGTAGTTTTAATTTTTTTAATTAATTAAATCAATTGTTTGGCTTATATAAATAAATTGATTTAACAAGAATTAATTTATTTAGCAGGTTGATTAATTTTAAGTTGTTAGAATTAAATAAGATTAATACAGGAAAAGAAATGGCTAAAAAAGACTACAAGGAAGTATTTTTTTGGGCTTCTTATAAGAGTATGTTTCCCTCTATTTATTTGCTTGTAGTTCATTGTTATTTTATTTTTTTATAAACATTGCACGGGTCCCTAGAGCAATCACATCCTTCTTTTTCTCGTAGTCGCTGTTTCCGTCCTTTCATTTGCTTCATGCCGATGTCTTCATTCTAAATGATTCTTGCACCGTTGTTGCCCTTTTCTTTTCCTTAGGTTTTACTGTATGCCACCGCTGCTTTGTTTTTGGAGTTCATGCCATGTCCATTTTTGTATTTTAGTCGCTTGATTGTAGGTCACTTGTAATCGCAACCCGTATAATATTTTAGTCCCCGTATTTTGTTGAGAATTGTCCGTTCTCCGTCGAATAATAAATTCTCCTCCTTCTAGCGCCAAATGTTGTTAGATAAATTTCGTAACATCACGAAATTGGAGATGTGTTGGAATCATAGAGCGAAATATATATGAATGTGATTGTTTTTAGGGATTAGGGTTTATAAAAAATAGAGGGCTTATCGGATCCCTTTTTCCAGGATGCATGCGTACCAATTTATATTAGATTAAGCCCACGCAGTTCTGGGAAATTGTGTTTAAGAGACTTTAAGGATAAATTTCGTTAGTGAGGGCAGTTATAGATTTTATCTGATATTATCTTGGCATTGTGATACCTTCCTGATTTGAAGGATATCGTTTCGAGATATTTTCCGTTATTGATTGATTGAGATTGATTCTTTCTTCATTTTAGAGAGATGATATTACTTGAGCATTAAGCAATTAATTATTAATCTGAATTAATAATTAATAGATAAGAAGTTTGAAGATAAATAGACTATGCCGAAATATGACATGATAGTAACGTTAATGAAAACTGGGTCATAGAAGATAAATTAGTCACCAATATGCAGCATTGTCTGAAACCAAGATCATCACTGCATTATGTGGCACCTTCGATATACTAGCTACATCTAGCAGGCGTGAGGCGTATTGAAGGCCTTCTGCGATATTGACACAGAAGTAGTTCCCAAATCAAACGAAATACAGTAAAACCCCTCTAAAGTGATATCTTTGGGACCGAAAGAATTTATCACTTTAGAAAGGTTATCACATTAGAGGGGTTTATATATCATTACTCTTTACCAGGCCGGACCGAGATTTTTATCACTATAAAATGGTTATCACTTTAGAGGGTATTAATTTAGAGGGGTTATACTGTAATCCAATAATGTACGAACACCAATCAAAAACCATATGTCTCTTCTTTTGCATTAAAAATCCGCCTTAGTCATTCCTAATAAATTTCCAGACTGGTAATTATTTTCCTTCTTTCTTTTTTCGTGCTACAATAACACAAGATACTAAATTGTTTACTTAAATATGTAGGATTAACAAAATCCAACTAATTACAATTTTAATAGTCGATGATGAAAATATGTTATAGGCATATGGATTAGTAATGAAAACCTAGACGTTGTAAGTGACATATGGCGTGGGTTCAAAATCTATAAATATTTTAGCAAAAATTAGCAACAACGATTTATCGGCTTAATGTGATAAGAGTGCAATAATACAATTGTCACATTTTACCAAAAAAACCTAAAATTTAAATAAATATTATTAAATGTCTAAATGTTTAAAATAAAAATATATTCAAATATATTTAACAACAAATGAGTAATACGCTATAAGCTACCGTTCAAATATAACCGTCATGAGTTGTTCCTTTTAAATCTCATTTCCATCTGAACATACCCAACCAACACGGTTGGTCGTAAATAGCGCCATAACCGATCAAGTACTGATTTCAGCTGATCGGTCATGCTCTTTATTTCCAGCCAACCAAAATCAACAAGTATTTTGGTTGAAAATATGTTCAAAATCTATCAATTTTTGGTTAGTTATGTGTTTCATAAGTCCCGTATTGTGTCTGGCAATCATGAGGCAGTCCAAGTCACTTTTAATATCAAGTGAATTTGGTTAGAAATATGTTGCTTTTACATGTAGTGTTCATAAATTATCGCGAACATAGTGCTATGAATACCTCAAATGTAATGTTACTTTATTCAATAAAAAATGAGTATCTTTTTCAACTTTCATTTTTGAGAATTATCATCTTTATTAAACTTCAGTCTCCTTCGGAAGAAGATAAATGCTACATAACATGATTTGTATGCTTGCAATCTTGCTCCCACAAGCATATAAATGATAAGGCTAGCTCTAATTAGATAATGATAAGCAACATTATTAGCTTGTCGTTTAACAAATATAAGATCAACATAAAACAGATATTAAGATATCATCTCCCTCGAGTGTTTGATGGTTAGAACTCCAACTTGCCAGTCGACTCCACTTCTAATTGAGATAACCGAGAGTTCCCAACAAACTAAGAGCTTCTGTTACGCCTAACATCTCAAAAAAAAAATCAGGAAAAAATCTTCCTTACAGAAAACCGGCTTGATCAGTACTACAAGATGCTCTGAGAACCTTCATTAGAGCATGCTTTTGTATTTATATAAACTAAATACTATAACTACATAAATTCTAAATTCTCTCTAATGAGAGTCGGCCGCCCCATCTCTCTTTAACCCTAGCCGCCTCATCTTCTTCTTCACCCCTTCTACCCATCTTCATCTCCATCCCCTTTCTTCATCCACACAACAATTCTTCTCTTGTTTTGATTATTTTTCGAAAAATATCGAGATTTTTTTCACAAAACTCGAAAAAATCATTTTGAGTTTTTCACTTTAATATTCAGACTTACTATGGTTAAAAGTTCAAATTTTACAATAAAATTTAGTTTTGGATTTAAAATCTCTGGTGGGACAACATATTAAAAATTGGTGTCATTCCGAGATCTTTGAATATTGGTTTTTATTGTTTCATTTTGTTTGAGTTATTATTTGTATGTTTGATTGTCTCTCTTTGTGCGATGTATCTCGTTTTGTGTGATGTGATGATTGTGTTGAAAATGAATTTTACGGTGTATTGGGAGATCTGGATATCTCGCATCAACAACACTTTCGGCAGGTCTATAACTAGGGTGCGGCAGGTAGATAGCTGGGGTGCGTTTGGAACGGTGGTGAAAATCGCATGTGCTCACCTCTCACAAAAATATTTGTTCATAACATGAGGCCTCTAAACTCAGTTTTTGCAGCTGAGTCCATTGAACATTGTACTATCCATGGAATTATAGTGAGGGTCAATTGTGAAACTACTGTTTTCAGGGGAGATGCAGGATGGATTGCTCAGAAAACCATTATCTTCATTTTTAATTTTCAGAATATTTGTATTCAGTTAGTTAAGCAATCTGGAAACAAAATGACTAATTATTTAGCTCGTTTATTTATTTTTTAACCTGGTTGCATGATCAGTTAGAGGTTTGTCCCGATTGACTCTCTTTCAAAGGATTAATGAAATCTGCTCTTGGCAAAAAAACTTTAACTACATAAGCTTTGTAATACTAATACTAAATTTGGCCTGTTGTTCTAAAAGAGAAGAAATAAAGTGATTGAATGTTTTTAATCTACTCTCTCTCACTCTCTCTCAGTCTCTGTCTATAGGATTTGGGACTCAATAAGGTTGATGAAGCGGAGAAAGTAGAGAGTTTGATCTGCCCTTTGTGGAAAATAAGAATGGTAACTGTTGTTGGAGGAATTTTGTAACAACACAAAATCAGAGATGTGCTGTAATCATAGATAGAAATATATATGAATGTGACTGTTTTTAGGGATTGGGGTTTATAAAATATAAAGGGGCTGAACTCGGCAGGTGTCTCGATTTGTCTCGTTGTATCTGATCCCTTTTGTCAGGATGCTTGCGTACCAATTTATATTGGATCAAGTCCACATAGTTCTGTGAAATTGTGTTTATCCCTGAGTTGACTTTAGGGATAAACTTCGTTAATGTGAGCAATTACAGATTTTATCTGATATTATCTTGACGTTGTGATACCTTCCTGATTTGAAAATATCGTTTGGAGATATTTTCCATTATTGATTGATTGATATTGATTCTTTCCTCATATCAAAGAGGATATTACTTGAGGATTAAGCAATTAATTATTAATCTGAATTAATAATTAATAAATAAGAAATTTGGAGATAAATAGACCATGCCAAAATATGGCATAACAACAACCCCCAGTTCTTCAGTGTAGTTTGCTGCAGTGGAGAACTAATCATTCTTCAAACTTCCAAATTTCCTCGATCGCTGAAAAAACTAAATATAATTGATCAGAAAATAAAATTGAGCACTACAGTGCCCTTAAATCTGTATGCGGGTGCAATTATGACACCATATGAGAACCAATGTAGGGTGTATATTTTTTCAAGGTTTTCAAATGTGCGAGTATAAGTAATATCATTTTGAAATCCATTGCGGTATTCATTATCAAGTTAGGACCTTGGCGTTTTGTATATAGCCCCAAATTGACGTACACACTATTTAAGTGTCGCTGACTCCTTGTAAGGATATGTCTTCGGTAACCCCTGAGTCCCTGAGTTGGTGGGTGGGGCCTTCAATAAATTTTACAATCGTCTCCCTGTAGGTGAGTGAGGTTTAATAAGTTTTATCGTCTTCTCCTTGTAGGTGAGCGAGGCCTTCAATAAAGTAAGCTTTACCCATGTTCTCCTGCGGGAGTAGGGCCTTCAAAAATGTAAGTTTGCCCTAGGAATCTCTTGAGAGGGCAGGTCTTGTATAATTCAGAAGGTCGTTGACTTACTTACTTAAGCGTGTAGCTTTGTGGGACTAATAGCTTGCCCAGGCTACCCTACTTGACAATTTTAGTGTGTAAGTTTGAAATATATTTAACATATACGAATTATCGCGACGTTATATGAAAAATATTATGAAAGCAATTTAAACGCAATTAAAAAATATGAGAATTTAAAGAATGTTGCGATATTTTTTAACAATGTTTTTCGTAAAACATTTTCTTCAAAATTATGTGTCTCAAATAAATATTTTTTTAGGATCAATTAACAAAAAAAAAAAAAAGAAATCTCGTACAATATTTCAAAAATTTACGCGTCTTCCGTAATTTGAATTTCATGAGTAATTTTATAATCATAATAAAATATTACTCGCACATATTTTAAAATAATAATTTTTAAAAAAAATAATTTAAAAACATAATATTAGCGCATGCATGACATAGTATAATTTATGCAATATATCTGAAATTGCAGAAAAATTAAAATAAAAGATAAAAAACTTATCTTGATTTTTGACCGAGCTGGTTACGACAATTTGTAATCTCCAACACATCATTTCCCGTTGATGCGATTATGCGCGATGCTGCTCCATTTTTTTCTTCTTTTCTACATACGGGTCCCACACCAACATGTGGTTTCCTAGTCATACTTTTTTTGTTCCGGGGATTCTAATTCATACAGTTTTGTACAATCTTCATGTTGAGTCTTGTTTTGATTTTTTTAAATCCTTCTTGGCTCCATAACAAGCATTCACCACGTCTTCTTAATTCTTCACGATGCTGCCTTCTTTTCAGTTTTTTACCAAAGTTATCCACGTGGGCTGTTTTTCTCTTCTAGCCTATTCATCTTCTTGGCTTCGTATTTTCATTATGCCGCACCTCGTATACCGTGGGCTTCCTGGAAGAGTATGTTTCCCTCTATTTATTTGCTTGTAGTTCGTCATTTTTTTATTTTTTATAAACATTGCACGGGTCCCTAGAACAATCACATCCTTCTTTTTCTTGTGGTCGCTATTTCCGTCTTTTTATTTGCTTCGTGCCGCTGTCTTCATTCTAAATTTACAACCGCCGCCAATCTTTCGTTGATTCTTTGCACCATGTGTTGCCCTTATCTTTTCTCGGGTTTTATTGTACGCCACTACTGCTTTGTTTTTGGAGTTCATGACATGTCCATCTTTTGTATTTTAGTCGCTTAATTATAGGTCACTTGTATTCATTGCTCGTTTAATGTTTAGTCCTCGTATTTTGTTGAGAATTATCCGTTCTCCGTCAGATAATAAATTGCCCTCCTTCTAGCTCCAAATGTTATTGGAGGAATTTTAACAACACGAAATCTGGGATGTGCTGGAATCATAGAGCGAAATATATATGAATGTGACTATTTTAGGGATTAGGGTTTATAAAAAATAGAGGGGCTTATCGGATCCCTTTTGCCAGGATGCCTACGTACCAATTGATATTGGATTAAGCCCACACAGTTCTGTGAAATCGTGTTCAAGAGACTTTAGGGATAAACTTCGTTATTGTGGGCAATTACAGATTTTATCTGATATTGTCTTGGCATTGTGATAACTTCCTGATTTAAAGGATATCGTTTCGAGATATTTTCCGTTATTGATTGATTCTTTCCTCATTACAGAGAGAGGATATTACTTGAGCATTAAGCAATTTATTATAAATCTGAATTAATAATTAATAAATAAGAAATTTGAAGATAAATAGACTATGCCAAAATATGGCATGACAGTAACGTTACTGAAAACTGGGACATCGAAGATAAATTAATCACCAATCTGCAGCGTTGTCTAAAACCAAGATCATTACTGCATTATGTGGCACCTTCAATATACTAGCTACATCTAGCAGGCGTGAGGCATATCATAGGCCTTCTGCGATATTGATACGGAAGTAATTCCCAAACAAATCTCTCCGAATCAAAAAAAATACAGTAGAACCCCTCTAAAGTAATATCGTTGGGATCCAAAATATTTATCACTTTAGAAAAATTATCACATTAGAGGGATTTATATATCATTACTCATAACTATAAAAAGGTTATCACTTTGGAGGGTATTAATTTAGAGGGGTTATACTATAATCCAATAATGTACCAACACCAATCAACAACCATATGTCTCTTCTTCGACATTAATCCGCCTCAGTCATTCCTAATAAATTTTCAGTCTCGTAATTATTTTCCTTCTTTCTTTTTCCGTGCTATAACATAATAAGATACTAAATTGTTTACTTAAATATGTAGGATTAACAAAATCCAGCTAATTACAATTTTGATAGTCGATGATGAAAATATGTTATAGGCATATGATTAGTGATGAAAACCTAGAATTTGTATGTGACATATAGCGTGAGTTCAACATCTATAAATATTTTAGCAAAAATTAGCAACAACGATTTATCGGCTTAATGTGATAAGAGTGAAATAATACAATTGTCACATTTTACCAAAAAAACCTAAAATTTAAATAAATATTATAAAATGTCTAAATGTTTAAAATAAAAATATATTCAAATATATTTAACAACAATTGAGTAACACGCTACAAGCCACTTTCAAATATGACCTTCATGATTTGTTCCTTTTAATCCTAATTTCCATCTGAACATAGCCAACCAACACGGTTGGTAGTAAATAGCGCCATAACCGATCAAGTACTGATTTCAGCTGATCGGTCATGCTCTTTATTTCCACCCAACCAAAATCAACAAATATTTCAGTTGAAAATATGATCAAAATCTATCAATTTTTGGTTAGTTATGTTTTTAGTACATCCCGTATTATGTCCGGCAATCATGAGGCAGTCCAAGTAACTTTTAATATCAAGTGAATTTGGTTGGAAATATGTCGCTTTTACAGGTATTATTTATAAATTATCGCGAACATAGTGCTAAGAATACCTCAGATGTAATGTTATTTCAATTAATAAATAATGAGCATCTTTTTCAACTTTCATTTTTTAGAATTATCATCTTTATTAAACTCCAGTCTCCTTCGGAAGAAGATAAATGCTACATATCATGACTTGTGTGCTTGCAATCTTGCTCCTATCAGCATATAAATGATAGAGGCTAGCTCTAATTAGATAATGATAAGCAACATTATTAGCCTATCGTTTAACAGATATAAGATCAACATCAACCAGATATTAAGATGTCATCTCCCTCTAAGTGTTTGATGGTTAGAACTGCAACTTGCCAGTCGTCTCCACTTCTACTTGAGATAACCCAGAGTTCTCAATAAACTAAGAGCTTCTTTTACGCCTAACATCTCAAAAAAAATCAGGACTCTAAAAATCTTCCTTACAGAAAGTCGGCCTGATCAGTTACTACAAGATGCTATAAGAACCTTCATTAGAGAATGTTTTTGTATTTATATAAACTAAATACTTTAACCACATAAATTCTAAATTCTCTTCTAATGAGTAGGGCTGCAAATGGGTTCAGTAAACCGACCCAACCCAACCCTTTTTTAACCCGAAAAATCCGACCCAAAGTAAACCGAATTATAGATGGTTTGTTAATTATTCAACCCGAACGTAAATGGTTGGGTATGGTAGTGAAAATCGCATGTGCTCACTTCTCACAAAAAAATATTTGTTCATAACATCAGGCCTCTAAACTCAGTTTTTGAAACTGAGTCCATTGAACATTGCACTATCCATGGAATTAATGTGAGGGTCAATTGTGAAGCTACTGTTTTCAGGGGAGATGCAGGCTGGATTGTTCAGAAAATCATTATCTTCATTTTTAATTTTCAGAATATTTGTATTCAGTTAGTTAAGCAATCGGGAAACAAAATGGCTAATTATTTAGCCCGTTTATTTAATTTTCAACTTGATTGCATTATCAGTTGGGGATTTGTCCCAATTGAGTCTCTTTCAAAGTATTAATGAAATCTGCTCTTGGCAAAAAAAAAAAAACTTTAACTACATAAGCTTTGTAATACTAATACTGAAGTTGGCCTGTTGTTCTAAAAGAAGAAGAAATAAAGTGATTGAATGTTTTTAATCTACTCTCTCTCGGTCACTCTCTCTATATAGGATTTGGGCCTCTTTGAAGCATGACTATATTTTCAGACCCAGATTGGGGCCTCTTTGAAGAATAATATGAATAATTAAGTAAATAAATTGTAAAAGATAGATATTTTACTTGTCCGTGATATGAAAAAGGTAATTGGTTAGCTCTTAATAATTTATTATTATTATTATTATTATTATTATTATTATTATTATTATTATTATTATTATTATTATTATTTCACTTTATTAAATAGACTTGCCTATTTTTGAAAAAGATAGATATTTTAGTTGCGCGTGATATTTTTAGAAAACAAGATGTTTTAGTTGGTCAAGATAATTTTGGAAAAAGAGAGGTTGGCCGTGATAATTTTGGAAAAACAGAGGTTTTAACTAGAAAAAAGAAAAAGAAAAGATAACATCTTTTAGCTCAAAAAGATAATTGGTATTTTAGTTGAAAAAAGTAACTGGTGTTTTAGTGAAAATGGTAATTGTGATTAGTTATTAATAACAATAACATTATTAATTTTTTAATTTAATTTAAAATAAAATAAAATTGCTTGTAATATTTCGAAAAAGTAGCAAATTTGTTATTTAAAATAGAATAGGTAATGTGTTTTTGCTGAAAAAGCTAAATGGTTAGTTATTAATAATTATAATATTTTATTAAATTAAATTTCCCGTGATATTTTTGGAAAATGAAGTGTTTTAGTTGGGAAAAATAAAAAAGGTAACGTATTTTAGTTGAAAAAGATAATTGGTTTGTATACACTAATTATGATTAAAATAGAAGTTATTAGTAATTATAGTATTTTATTTTATTTTATTAAATAGAATTGTCCATGATATTTTTGGAAAGGAGATGTTTTAGTTGAGAAAAATAAAAAAGCCAACATATTTTAGTTGAAAATGATAACTAATTTATATACCAATTAGTATTAGTACATATTCAAAATAAATTGGTTATAAAAATTAATTAAGTAATTGTATTTAAGTAAAAATGACAAAATAATTATGTAAGGGTAATTAAGTAGATATTGATAACTCCCAACTCCGATCTAGTCCTTCCTCCGCCGCTTTGAGGTGTAGCTGCTGGTGGGGAATCTGCAAAACAACACCGGAGGGGGGTTTGGGCCCCGCGGCGCCTCCGGTGTG
>PHNY01041558.1:11750-23159 GCA_003724115.2 Anethum foeniculum
GACAAACTCTAGTTTAGATAGGAGCAAGCAATAGTATATATACAATATATACTAGTACTGTTGCATTATTAAGCTAGCCTAGCTATTCATGAGATTCCCTGTAGCACCATTGTAACTCAGGACAAAAATCTAATGAAAACCCATCTTTGTTACCAATGACACCCTGAATACACTCTCACCTTTTCTTCACCACCATAGGATATGTCATCTTCACTGTCACAGTTTATTGGCCTTAAAGTGCATACTTTCTCAGTAAAAACTGAAAGCAAACATCATACTATACTACTACTACTACTACTATCAACATATTGAATACATGCAGCTATATAATTTACATTTATTTTCAATATACATAACTAAGGAACATTTCCCATTTTTTGTTTTTATCTAACAAAAGCAAAGTGGCACTAAAAAAAATAGCCTTCCAATACCAGGCCAACTTCACAGCAGACACTGTTTAACAAATGGTTGCTCACAGATACAAAGAAGAAATTGATTGATCTCGCATAAACTTCAAAACATGAAATAGACAACTAGGAACATATATATTTTCCTTTTTGGGGTTCTATAATCAAAATTCCAAGGCCACTAAACTCCCAACTACCTTCCATGTAAAGATAGTCTTGGAAAAGGCTTATAATTTCAATGCCGTAAAGATTCCGGTTTTTAGAGTGAATAATAAAATGGTTGAGATCAGAAACGCCTACACTTACGCTACCTCAAAAAATATTGCGGGAAGTAAACCCCTTCCCCTATAAAAGATATAACGTCAGAAAATCTTGCGGGAAGTAAATCCTTTCCAATACAATAGATTTTATCGTAAATTAAGTAGGCGTAAAATGGATCAGACCCAGAATCGGTCTCCATTCCACCGTAATCGTAATCGTCACCTATTACCAACATCCACATGGAATCCCATTATATTGAGATTGTTCTTGGGATCCCCAAAATAACTAAAGATTCTTAACACTAACTGATAAAAGTATCATATTGAGCCTCAAGTTATTCATACATATTACTCTTCTTATCACATAAGTACCACATTCACAGAAAAAAGCAAGATATCACAGTAAGGATAAGGTGGAGGAGTGTGGTAAACAGTAAAATGTTTTAATTTCGGATAATAGCAGATAAATAAATAAAAAAAATAAAAGGTAAGAATAAGAACACAACATCAAGGACTTGAATCAGGCATGTCTTGATCAAGCTGAGGCGTCGTACTAGAACCGGCTCCGGAACTAGAGCCACCACCTGAAAGAAGATCAGCTAATGCAGCCATTGCGCGAACTTGCATCTCCAAAGCAACAATGTAATCAGCTGTTTCTTCTAAAACAACCGGGAACGGTTCTTTCCTACAACCAGGAACTAACCGCCCGAGAACCTTAGCTTTTCTCTGGACAGCTGGTAAATTCTTCGATTTCAGCTTCAATATACTCACTTTCGGCTTTTTTACTGATCTGCGATCAGCAGTCACCACTCTATGTTTTCTAGACTTTTTCATAAACTTGAGCTTGAGCCTGTTAGTAAGAATTGCGCGGCTCCACCTGGTTTTTCCTTTAGCCGTAGTAGCCAGGACTCGATAAGCTGTATCACGAACAGCTCGACTACGGCTTGGTATAGAATTAGGAGAGGAGTCGAGGCGAACTTGACGGAGAGCCTGGATGAGTTTCGAAGAGTAAAGTTGCTGTTGAGTTTCGGATTTCCAGGAAATTTGATTATTTTCAGGGACTTGTGACTGATTTTTCAGTAGGCTTCTCTTCTTTTTCTTTTTTCGCGATGACGAGGTTGTTACCGGATTTGAAATCACAGTTGATGCCATTGATTCGGAAGCTTTTTTGATACAGGATCGAATCAAATTAGCTGCGGATACAAATTTATACAAAATCAATCATTTGAGAATAATATTAGTACAAATTACGAGAATCGGAAAAAAGAGAAGATTATACATAGGCATAGCAAATGATTTGATATATTCAGAACAGAATATAAGAAAGATCAAGAATATTATTAATACATGATAAATATATGTACATGTCCTCGGAACCAAAATTAAAATGAGAACTGAGAACTATAAAGGTTCTTAGCCGAACATGATCACATAAATCATTAAAGAAAACTAAACACACACATGATGACATAAATCATTAGAGAAAATATTTATATTACCTTCCAGAATCGAAAATGATCTGATGCACGTAGAAGACTCCGGTGTTAATAACAGACGTTGCGTATCACCGGAGGCGAGATTGGAACAGAGAAACGGTGGATAAATACAGAAAGAAGATGGGGAGAGAAGTGGTCGTAAGAAGTTTAGGAGAGGAAGGTGGCCAGTGTTGGTGGGGAGGCTTTAAAAGAAATGCTTTTGGCATAACAAACAGAGTTGCTTAATTGCCTTTGGCCTTTGAATGAATGGCTCTTTCTTTATTTCTATTTTATTTGAAATTATTGTTTGATTATAATGTCCACCTACTGTTAATGCGTTCTTTATTTATTTGGCGCCTCCTGCTACATGTAACATGCCTACATCTCACCACTTCCTTTTCTATTCGCCCCTTGTCGACGACAATGTCTAACTTAATGACGAAAACTGATATCTCACTTATTTTCGGATTGTAATGATAATGTTATCGTGATGTATTTATATAAAATTAGTGCTAAGATTTTATACAATTTCACATACAACATCTAAAGAAGCCGAAGTTTATGAAAAATACATGGTCATTATATAAGAAAGATGAGAAATAACGTCCACATCCTAGAAATTCCATTACAGCCATAAGGGTGGAAGAAAGAAAATTAGAAGGCCCTACTCCATCCAACTGCGATATATAAAAATATATACACTCATGTTTGGTTTTACTTGAGGAAAACATATAAAAGATGTCCAAGTAGTTCAGAGAATAAGAAAAGATAAAGCAAGAAATTAGCACATGGCAAACAAACTACTGGTTGATCCTAAGAATGCTTAGCTTCAAAGTAAGGTCAAAACTGTTGTGAGTTGTGACTATTGTCAATATGTATTACGCACTTGGTTTGCATAATCATTTTTTACCTCAATTTCTCTCAGACCACGGAAACAACTTTTCTGATCTCCGCACATTTTATCCTCTTTAAATTTCGATTTAGCGGAAAAATACAAGAAAACATTTATGTCGGTTAGATTAAATTTTAGTGAGATACATACACTATCTTTAGACAATAAAATATATTCATTAGCATAGTTTTCAGAGATTAGGTGGTTAAAATTGATGAAGTATTCATAACAAGAGACCAAAATGTACTAGTGTCAGGCTTGGTTAGAGCAAATCAGAACATTGATTGGTTGGAATCTAATGAAAAATATGCAAATGTTTTTGAATGAGTCACAAATCTGTCTACATTCTTTACAAGGATAGCCATTCACAAACTTTCTTACCATTCAAAACCCAAGGCCAACAGTTGCTCTAAAATGGCATTCTTGAGATCTAGTAGCTTGGTTCCAAACCTGTTTCGTTTGTTGTCATGTCTACGCTAACAAATAAGTAGTCACTCTAGTGAAAATTGTATTAAATTGTTAGATATTACTAGTAGAAAGAGACTAAGATATGATCATATACAAGTCTCCAAAACCAACTACCTCACATATACATACACAGATATGTACATATTTACAACAATGCACCACCAGTAAGAGTTGTGGCTTCATTATAGATACTCTGAATCTGAGGATTCTCATAAAGACAGACCTCTCAACATGCTCAGTATGTTGGACTAATAATATTTTAACATGTGCCCATTATTTGGCACCATCTCTTTCACCTTCCTAGTAAGAGAGATATAATATTAGGTGAATCATACATATTTTCTTATTTGACTTGGGCTTCTGTCAAATAATTTAAATACAAGACTCCCTAATAAAAAAGAAACCTCTTTTTCTAACAATGACAAACTACTTATCTACAGGTCATTACTGTTAAAATGCATCCCAAAGTTGAGCAAATCCTATGAAGTATACATACTACATTTACAGCATTGTACTAATCTATTGATTGAGTGCAGTACTTTGCACAGACTATAATATATAAAATACTTTTTTTTTTTAAAAATGTTACCTCCGAGTTTGTGTTTCACTAATACTTTAAAAAAAAGAGAAAAAGAATTGGACAGACATGAGGTGTTGGAATCCACTAATTGGCAGGTTTTTTGGGCCCATTAGTTTTTTTTTGTTTCTCATTCCATGCAATGATCATTGAGGGGCGATCATGCACAAAAGAAAAGGATATGCAGAAGAGATGCATGTGCTTGTTTATCTGGATCCTTTTTATCTTATGCTTTGTTTTGTCTATTTTCCTGGGGGGTTTTTGGAATCTTATGCTACAGCGTGGTCTGGCCATTTAAGCTCCCCGCTTTCAGTAAAATGTACAAGTCCCTTAAGTCATCTGCAGTATATTGACAAACCTCTCCCCCTCCCCGGTTTTCCTACTAACGTATTGCTCCCGAGTTCTGTTAGAAACCGAATCGTAGGAAAGCAAAGTGAAATAACATTCGCTTGTGTGCGCAAAAATTTTAATGAGAACAAGGCAAAGTAAAAGATATGTGAAATTTAAAAAAAAAAAAAATAAATCAATATTGAGAAGGATATCATTCGGAATTTAAAAGATATATAGGAAGTCTTTCATTTGCTTCACTCCCTCTTCATTTTACCTTTGGAGTGAAACCGTGAAAGTGAAGGTAATTTTTGTTTTATTACTTTATTTTCTCCCTAGTCAAAACTCAGAAGAGAGTGAATACTCGTTCACTCTTACGTCTACTTTCCTCCTTATTTACATCATTTCCATTAACCACATTAAAGGATCAGTCCTGGGCAGTTCTGGTCAGTAATTCTATGGGAAAGTGTATATCCAGAATATAATTATATTAGTAATATGCTACACAAGTATTGGTAACTAAATAACTTGGGAATGAGTTCTGAGGACCTAGTGTTGCAAGTACCATGTCTAGATCATTGGACAACATGCATTACATAATTGATTTAGATACTACAGTAAATATCACCTCCCAAGTCCTATTATTATTTATTAGTGGATGCTCTATAAGAAAGACTCCAAGGAAATTGGGTTAATAGGCTAACAGGTCATTTCTGAAACAGCTCAAGAAAGCAATTAACAGCGCAAATTCCACTCTTGTAACGTGAGTGTGTTTTCTACTGCAAGTTGTCTAAAAAGGGAGATTATGTTAACACATTTTAAATTAATCAGGATTAGCATTTTAGTCTACGATCAAGAAATAGTCTAAATTTGGCTGCTTCCTGGAACAAGAGAATGATATAACATGGGAAATGACAACTGGACATGCTTAATGATTGTGGTTCCAACATTTCATATTACTATATTTTGCGTAATCATGAGCCTAATCCACATTCTCATCAAAATCATGGCTCCATGTGTATCTCTTCAACACCTTACACAAATTGCCTAATAAAAATTTAAAACCAGAAAACACTAACAGAGCATATTCATGTGCCAGAGTGATTGCCCCCGACCATGAGACACCATCTAACAGTAATCAATTTCTGTTAAACAAAATGAAAAGATATGGTCATTTTATTGCATATGGGCTGGTGATATATTATATTATCAAAAGTTCAATGTTGAAAAACTGGGTGTGTTTTCTCTTTAAGTAATAAGTAGGACTACTACTTGACTAATCGTACTTAAAGATAGACTAATAGAGAATTAAAAACATTCCCAAAACAAAAGTTTCAGAAACACTGTTTAGTCCACAGTTAACGTTAATAATTAGAAAAAAGTGTTTTACCATATGGGAAAAAGATATACATTATATAGACTCTTTAATTTGACCAGACAAAATGGTCTAAGTAGGTCATAAAGCTGTTAAGTAAAAACTATTCAACCTTTTTGGGTCTTCTGAATTATTAAAGTTTTCTTGATTAGCCATTGCTATAGTGAAGGTTGTCTGAAAAAGATTAGCTAGACAATGCAAGTCCAAATACTTCAAACAAACCTTAGACTTTGTTACACAGACTTGTATGAACAGCAAGAAGGATCTCAATCTTGAAAAGGAAGTTTTGGAGATAACCTTAGTGATACTGTCCCAAGGAATCATGGATTAGTCTATAAGCAAACTCTTTGTCTTTCATAGTTAATTATAAAAATGAAACCATCTTAACCAACACACTGTAAAAGATAAGGCACACAAGTATGGGCTTTCATTAAACAAAAACCAATGTTAATTTCAAGCAACTTGGAACCATTATTCTGTACATTAGGTCTTAAGTGGAACTAAAAATCAAAAAATACTACTACACCAAATTCAATTATATGTAGAGCACTACAATTGGCCAAGGACAAAGTATAATAGTAAACTATAAACTGCTAAAGATACTACCATATGAGAGGGTTCCGTCGTGACTTGCATCCACGAACAGTTTTACGCTTATAGTCTAGTGTTTTGCATTTGCATATCCAATCCCTTCTATTACAGCTGGATTATGCATTAGGTTAACAATAATCAAAATAATGGGACCTTCCACAATAAGTGACAATAAATTAATAAATCATACTTGTGTTTTAGTTTATTAGTCAGACCGACTCAACTCCTACCTAATTGTCTCAATGACCAACACTAAGATCCCATATATCAATCAGATATTGTCATTTTCCTCCAATAACCAATTTAAAAGTGGCAGTCACAAGACTTTGTTTCATTGCAATTATTTATAAGAATCCATTATTTCATTGTTTCCTTGAACTGTACTGGAACACACCACCAGAAACTTGTTTTTAGCATACAATAGTACTCCTAGATTTTATTAGTATAGCTCTTAAAATTAAAATGTGGGCTCAGCCAACAATATACATCCCCTTGGAATATAGACTGATTTCTAAACCTTCATGTCTGCACAATGCACTGCGATGGCAGCTAAATACCTCTTGGCAGGTAGGGAGAGGGGGATTTTCTTCCTATTTTCAACATTCTGTTTTCATGGTACTCTGGTATGGGTCACGTCCTCATCTTACTTTCAATGATACGAGAGAAATCTAAATATCTAATAATTCGACACCTTATTGGACCAATGACACAAAATACATACATACTCTAAAACCTCTATAAATAAATAGCTACGAGACTGGTTTTTGTCTTAAGTTATTGGGTTTAAGATATACTATTTTATTATGTTGGCACCGCAAAAAACTATTTTATCAAGTTTCTACTGTACATATAAATATATATTCTGTTCAATGCAGAGGTACATAAAACATCATATACTCCGAATCACCTGTGAGCCAAGAACATGTGCATTACCTGATTAGCCTAAGCTCTATGTTTTTCTAAGCAACTAAAGATCCGACAAATGGTTATGAAAAACCCATAAATGATTAGTTAAACTATCCGCAGTTAAAAGATTACTCAATAAATCACTAAAATTTAGTTGGAGCAAAATGAGAATCATCATAGTACAAAGTCTTAATGAGGTTTTCTGTTTAGTCATACACAAAGATGCATCTACAAATAGTCATCTTTGTATAAACATATACAAAGATGCATCTATACTTAAATAAATCCTGGTATGTACTCTTCATATAGTATTAGCTCATACATAGTCATTGTTTAGAGTTTCTCAATGCTGTTAATATATTATCCAAAGAGAGGTTTCCTACTGGGTATAAAGAGGGCTAAGATGGTTAAGTTTCCCGGTCTTTCCAAAATATGACAAGGACCCTGCCCCCTAATCAATAATCATGTTAAAAACCCATTGACTCAACTATAAGTAATCAAGGAAGTTGGGCACAGCCCAGGTAGTTCTAGAAACCTGATTAAAAATAATACAGTCCCTCACTTCCAGATATTTATTTAACTTGTATGTGACTTGTAACACAGAGCTTAATACTATTTTTCTATGAAGTTGTTGCATGTGATCAATATATTTAAGAGGTAGCCAAATAGATCAGTGACTTGAGAAGAGGAAACATCCGCCTACTCTATCGCAGAACTAATCTATGGGGGATGAAACTTAGGCCACAACAAGGACAGATTAAGTTCCCACCGCAGCCGGCAACCTACAGGTTGTAGTTTTTGAACATTCATAAATCCAATCTTAAGGTTACAAGTGTAACATATTAGGACATATCAGAGCTTTGTTGTAGCCTAGGTTATAAGATTATTCCTAATAGTTGGCAGCTATTGTCAGGCTTACATTTTCCAACTAGAACAAAACAAGCCAGGGATAACAAAATCAACTAAACTGAAATAGTCAATTAAGCTTTGATCAGGATTACATTTGTGTTAAACTAACTCTACTAGAGTGCGAAACGACTGATTTTATATGTCGTACAAGCATTATTTAGATGAAGACTGCTTACAGCCAACTATAGCGGCACTTGGTAAATCTTTTAAAAGCATCGCGTTATCTCCTAAAGTTAATTCAATTTAAATATTCATCCTTTTTTAATTCTCTAAACATTACAAATAAGCAACTGGACTCAAAATTGTGATGGACTGATTCTAACAATACAAGTTTACTTCTGAACCAGTGAACTTCCATGAATGATTTAAATACACAAATCGGACATATATAGAAAGCATTTTATTCTAAGAGTGAAAAATTATAGCATACACCAACTGAGACTAGATTAGGTCCTAGAAAATTTGATTGATATACCTAAAGCATAACCGAGAGTTTTGTTTACTTGAGCAACAGTTTATCTGAATGCAGTGGAGTTTTAGGGATATTGTTTTGATATGCAGGGCCTGTGTCCTTGTTTATAGGCTAGTGAATATATTACTCAAGGGAAAAGTAGTCTGAACAATCCTTCAATTGAATAGAAAGCAAAAGGTATGTATATAAATCCATCCAAGCAAGAGTACTGTGATTTTAGATCCATCCTAATCAACAATTTTAACTGAAACTTCAGACTTTCATCATCAGTACTAAACATCAGGTACGACTAAACTATATAATACAGTATTCAGTGCCACAGCTTGTGGAAAGTGGAAACTAAGTAAACATAAGCGAAAAAGTTACCTTTTAATGTTTAATCGGTTTTGAAGTGGAATTATCATGTTGGCACAAGTCCACTGTACGAGTTTCCGTTGTCATCTGAACTGAAAATAAAAACTCCCACGCAAATGATCAACAGCATGAATGTCAAGGTGACAAGGAAAACCTTCCTGAGGACATTAATGACTTTCTTCTCAGCTATTTCATTGAACCAGTCTCTCTTCTCAGGCAGATTATGTAATTCCTCAATCGCAATCTTCAATAACTCCTCCAGCACACTCTTTGAAAGAAGTATCATATCATCTGGATTCTTCCTTTGGGTTCCAACCAGTCTAAACTTTTTTGCAAAAAGCTCTATCTTCCCGGAGTCCCCCTTCACATGCTCATCTGCAGTTCGGCGGTTGACTTTGACATCATTAGTTCCGACCTTGTCGGAAGTCATTGTGGAGGACACCTCAGAGAGATTAGAGGAAACTGGAGATGCTTCGCCAGTGGGCGTGGAGCAAAACGGGGAGAGATCAGATGAAATTGGAGAGCCATCGGAAGTGAGTGTGGAGCACAACGGAGAGAGATCTAAATCTGCTGGTGCAATCGATGACGAAACAGCTGTACTTGATGAATTTATGAAATTCTGCACAAAATGAAAAGTCATTCAACTTAAAACAGAGGACATGAAAGAATTCTGGATAATGGTAAGGCAACAGTCAAGTAGGAATTACTATTTCTTACTGAAAGATAATCTAAAGAAACTTATAGAATAGCTTGTTAACATCGAAATGGAATATAATTTAACAACTTAAAAGTTCAAGTCTTCAAGATGCTTCTATACTACATGTGCTTTTATTTTTGAATCAATCCAATTTCTATTCGTGATTAATATTGAGCTTTACTTCACCCTAAACTGGCTTCAAACTATACCAAAGATCCCTCAGTAACAAAGGGTTTTGATAATTACATCCTCACAAAACCACAAACTATTATTGTAAGACCAAAATTGCTAGAAAGTTGAATAGTTTTATTCTGCGAAAGATCTCATAGTACACATTCCTAATGCAAATTTACTTAAGACCAAACACATTCACTGCTGATCAAACAAAACGCAACATCTTATCATATGATCTTACACATGTTACTATAATTTGATGCACCAGCAGATCAGTACCAGCAGATCAGTCACGATGTCATGATTCTACAAGTTCAATATAACTACAAAAACAGCATTTCCAAATCCTTTTAATAATCAAGTCTATTACAATCTGAAGCATAAACAACCTCTAACGATTCTAAAAGCGCGTATCAACACACAACAACAACAAAAATCAACAGTTTCACATGCTTTCAATATAAATCAAATCGATCAAAATATACAGTAAAATTACAATCCGAATCATAAATTACCTCTACCGATTCTACAAGTGTATTATTATGCAACGATCATCAACAGCTTAAAATACTTCCTAAATAATTTGATTCAATCAACAAGTACGCTAAACTAGTATCCGAATCATAAATTTACCTCTACCGATTCCACAGATTAGTACCGATATATAACAACAAAATCAGTATCAAATGCTTTCGATAATAATTCAAATCGATTAATACATATCACAATTCACAAGTTACAATCAGATGCAAAATTACCTCCACCGATGATTCATCCACTTGAAGTTCATCGAAATCCTTTCCTAAATTAATCGAAACATCATCCGATACAGGAGCGAGAACCGAATCCAAACTTTGATTAACAATCTGCAAAATCAAATTGAAACAACAGATTCAAACAGTTAGAACTAATCCAGTACAGTATAAAATAAGAAATTATGATATTTATATTATATGGAATTGAATGTACTTTTTTAGGCGATCTAGATTGTTCGGAGCTCCATTTCAGCTTGCGATTGGGGAGCTTGTGAAGCTGCTGTGGAGTGCGAAGATGATCTCTCATTTTTGGCGGGAAAATTGAAATTTAGCAGATGTGAAATGTGATTTGTGCCTGTGCAGTTTAGAAAGTGTGTATATATACTATCTGGGTGGGCTCGTGTTCGGTGTGGTTTTTGTTTTGATTAGAGCTGTTTAGAGTTGGGCCACTTTTATCAAGTGTTTAATTTGATGTGAAGGTGTGATCTGTTTTACAGTCTGGGACTTGATCCACTTATTGGCCCAATATGTAGTCACGCTACACTGATGCAACAAATTTCCTATCTTTTGATAACGTATAATGTGCCCGTTTGGGAAATCTTAAAATAAGTAACTTATGACTTAAAATGAATAAGTAATTTATGAGTGGTAAGTGGATTAATGCTTATAAGTTATATAAGTGTTTGGTATATTTTAGAATTTTTTTTTACATAAATGAACTAAAATAAAATATTTTTAGATATAATTATCTTAGTTCGTGAATTATAAGT
>PHNY01041592.1:9999-21133 GCA_003724115.2 Anethum foeniculum
TCTCAATACAGCTCAGTTCGAAAGCACGAGGAAGCTACTGGGTGTGAAAGATTTGCACAAACAAGTTCAGATTAAAAGGGAGAATGTTGGGAAAATAATCTAAACTAGTTTATTATTCTCTGTAATTTGTTTTATTGTTCAGCACGTGTGTTTGTTATGGTCTGTAACCGAGTCCTCTGTGTTGTGACTTGGTCTTCTGGTAGTAATAATAGTTTAGGAATCCTGGAGGAATAAAAGTAGTCGTGGAGTTATTTTAGGATAGCAGTTGTAGTTCCTATTTTCTAGCATCCCACCTGTGCATCAGGTTTATTTATGTATCTGCTTTGTTATTTATAAAATCAACGTTACTGCAATATTTCTTTCCAGTTTTAAAACAAACACATATATCTACAATTTATTCTCAAGAATAACAATATTACACCTTCCATCTCTTCAACTGATCAAAGAAAATATTGCAATTAAACATAACTAATGAAAGCATGTCATGCACAAGAGAAGTTCTTATTTTCTTATACAACTCAACAACACCATATAAATCTGCCCCACATATATACTTTGAGCTTGCAAATCCGGCTTCTTTACCCAACATCTGGGATTCCAAGGAAGTCCTCTCTTTTCCACCATGCGTTAATACCATCACACATATATCCACCTGCGACATGTTCTTGGCAATGACATCATTTCCTGGTAGCTCTGAATGTATCATCTCCATAACTACCACCTTACCTGAATCTTGTAATGCTTCGCAATAATTCTTTAAGATCTTCACGGTTTCTTCGTCGTTCCAATCATGAAGTACCCTCTGTACATACGTGCAATCCATTAACTGAGAGCTATGAAGGATGATTTAACAATTAACATATGATTATATAATCGAGCTATTGCTTTGCACTTACCTGGAGCACAATAACTTATCCTTTAGGCACAGATATAAACATATCTCCCCCGACATGATCAATACCTGACGAAATCATATTTGTAAGAAATAATGATAAATATCTAGTATATCCTGCTCCAGAGTAAGGCTATTGTGAAAACCTGGTAATTTAGGGGCATTCTTAATGACATGAGGCAAGTAAAAGTTTATTCCCTTGACATTAGGGTTAAAAGACACAATACAGCTTAAATTTGCACCATGTGCACCACTAACATCAACCACTTGTGTTACTCCCTCAAATTCTTTGTAAGTCTTTAGAAGTATGTCCATGGAAGTACCAATCGACTTATCCATTGCTTGAGTCAAAAGATTAGCAAGATGCTGATCTTTTCCTAAATAATCAAACAAATTAGCTACATCATGCGCCAAGTTAAAAGGATTCCCTCCCTCAAGTACTGCATCTTTGAGTTTATACCTGCAAAGTGTGCGCTTGTATTCATATTTAACACATTATTAATCTTATGTGATGGATTATAAGAAGAAAGGAGTGGAGAAAGTAAACAAAATAACAATTCTGCATTTCTTTGTGATGAACAAAGTGGTGATAGGGAACGAGACAAGTGTTGGGTTTCAACCCAATGGGTTGTATGGGCTTAGTGATACGAGACATAATTGTAATTGGACTGGGATAATAATTGTATGGGTAGACAATTATTATTGCAATTGAATTGGGTAATAATTGTATGAGTAGACAATTATTATCGTAATTGGATTAGGTATGTCTTGGTGGCTAAGTTTGGGATGGCTATATATACATAGTCATATTGTTTGATAAGAATAATGAATACTTAAGTTGTAGCCTTAGGTATTTTTTGGGAGATGCTTGAGCATTGTTTGGCTCAAGTATCTGGTTTGGAACACCGTTGAGGTGTTATTGTCTGATTGTATGCTTGAGCATTGTTTGGCTTAAGTATTGGGTTTGGGACACTATTGAGGTGTTATGTATTGATGTATTATTGATAATTGTTTTGATTAATAATACAAGTTGGGACATGGGTTTATTGCGTCATATATGTATTGTGTATGTATTCCGCATTGGTTGATTGGATCTCGTATGTGTGTGTGTGTGTGTGTTTCCCCCTAACAAATGGTATCAAGAGCCGAGGTTCGTGTTCGTGATGAATTGGGTTGGAGGAGAGTTCGAGGTTCAATTTATATGGTGGAGTACGATGATGGATTTCTGACAAAGTTACGTGCGGTTTGACGGCTGACTTGCACCGTGGATCAATTTGTTCGGACTCGAGATGGAAGAAGATGGAAGGGATCATCGCAATTGCTTCAGTGGCTTGATCAACTAGGTGAAGATTTTGGATGATGTTGTTCTTCTTCAGGAGGCCGAAGGATTGTGAAAGCAAGGATCGGGTGACTCAACGGATGGAAGGGCACTCGTGGTGGTTGATGCACATAATTTTGTAGATGAATATGTCGTTGTGATGAAGAACGGTAGTTTGGAGGTCGCTATACGGGTTTTAGTGATTCTCAAAAGTTGGAAGAACGAAATGAAGGGATTCTTGTTCGAGGGGAGGCATCGGCGAATGGACGTTGATGGTTTGATAGGTACCATTCAATCTGATATGGAGTATTGGGTTGAAGGGGGAGTATTGTTGGGGTTCAACCCAATGGGTTGTGTGGGCTTGGTGATACGAGACATAATTGTAATTGGATTGGGATAATAATTGTATGGGTAGACAATTATTATTGTAATTGGATTGGGTAATAATTGTATGGGTAGACAATTATTATCGTAATTGGATTAGGTATGTCTTGGTGGCTAAGTTTGGGATGGCTATATATACATAGTCATATTGTTTGATAGGAATAATGAATACTTAAGATGTAGCTTTAGGTATTGTTTGGGAGATATTTGAGCATTGTTTGGCTCAAGTATCTGGTTTGGAACACCGTTGAGGTGTTATTGTTTGATTGTATGCTTGAGTTTGACTTAAGTATTGGGTTTGGGACACTATTGAGGTGTTACGTATTGATGTATTATTGATAATTATTTTGATTAATAATACAAGTTCGGAAGTGAGTTTGCTGTGTCATATATGTATTATGTGTATATTCTGCATTGGTTGATTGGATCTGGTATGTGTGTTTCCTCCTAAAAAGAAGGTCCATCTTGGGCCGAACAAAATATTGTGAAATGGATGTTAAGCCATATGATCTGGTGAGAAGAGTATTGTCACTATTTTTTACAAGCTTGCATTTGATGATGGAGTGGGTAGCCAGTAGGCGAAGCATATGATCAAGCATGTCCGAGGCTTCGGGGTTCTTGGTAGGAAGTTTTGATGCAATTTCATCAGGATGAAGGTAGCCGTAATAGCCAGCGTTTTGTGCTAGAATGTCAAAGACATTAAGCTCTAAAAGGGCACCTAACACCCCATGAACAGTCCAAGAATTTACTATCTGGAAAGCAGCTAAGAAGGCTTCTTGATCATGTAATGCCATTGTTTGGTATCCTTGTCTCTAAAATTGCTTTGGCCTCGTATATTTATAGACTACTATCCCTTGGTCCCTCTACGTTCGGGGAGGAGCATGTACTTTAAGGCTCATTGAAATATAGTTACCTAAATTATTTTAATATTGTTCTTAATATCTAATTTATTACTATTTATTGATTCAAATATGATGTAATAAAAAATTATAATTTTATTATTATATATTTTAGTTTATTTGATTTAAAATTGATGTGTGACTTTTTAATTACTTAATTAATAATATTCATTGATTCAAATATGATGTAATATAAAATTATAATTTTATTATTATATATTTTAGTTTATTTGATTTAAAATTGATTTGTGACTTTTTAATTAATTAATTAATAATAGCACGTAACTAATTATTAATAGAATTAATTTATTAGTGAAATTAATGTATTTTTAATTAATTAAGTATACAATTTTATTATTTTTTACATATACTAAAAAAATTATATATTTGATTTAATTTATTTATTTAATATAATATAAATAGTTAATAAAGATTAGATATTAAATTTAAAATTAAATAATTTAATATAATATTTATGTAATATATACTATATAAAAAGTAATTTGTATCAAAAAATTTTGATCATGTACATACAATTCTTCTATAATTTCGGTCAGAATTTGAATCTGATAAAAATTTTGAATTTTAAGATTACAAGTAAATGCGTACTAATAGTTGTGGTTATTTTTTCTGCCCCACAATGTTACATCACAATCAAGGAAGAAGGATAGACCCACGACATTTTGTTATAAGCTTAACCTAATATCCATGTTTGAAAATGATAGAATACCAAATTGGTATCAAAATGTCTAATCAAATCATCTGTGTTTGTTAGTTCTGGCTAGCTTTAGAATAACAAATCTGACGTATATATGGCCAGGATACTCATATTATTAATAAAAATATTTCATAATCTCATACTAATAAAAATATTTCATAATCTCATACTATCAATATCACATTATTTTGTAATAATTTTTTTAATACCTAAATAGTTAAATTAATATCGTGTATCTTTTTCTGCTTTTCTTTTAATTATGAGAAAATAACTAACATACACAATGAAACAAAAGAAAAACATAAGACATAGAGCACAATTACGGCTGGTTTGGGCCGAACTTATAAATCAGCTTATGACTTATAAGTCGATGAGTGTTTGTTGGCTCATCGGATTTACAATATTTAAGCTGATAAATTGAATGTTAGTAACACGTACTTTTTCTCAACTTATTTTGATTTCTCGCATTTTTATTAATTTTAATTTCAAAATATATGTTTTAAATGTTAATCTAATTTAACATTCATGGATTAAGATAATTATATTTTAAAAATTATTTATTTTAGTTCATTAAAGTAAAAAAAAATTCCTGGCAAAAAAAAAAGTAAAAAAAAATTAACTAATAACTAAATTTATCCAAACACTTCTATAACTTAAAAGTATACATCTACTTAACACTTATAAATTATTTATTTCATTTTAATTTATAAATTACTTATTTCAAAATTTCCTGAATAGTCACTTAATTAGTATACTACAACAGAATACTAATATTTACAAATAATGGTACGTATGAGTTGTGTAAAAATAGGAAGACTGCCCGTGAAAGTGGGACAATTTGTACATATAGTATTACATTAGATTACCGGTTGATATTGCTAAGCTACAATGAAAGCTGTGAATTGCTGCTTTATCTTAGACGGGGCAATTTTTCACCGCAATTTTTCACACGGCACGAAAACGACACAAAAATGTAGTGTTTGTGTTTTTATTTTTAGTATACGACACGAAAAATATACGAACACGAAGTAATGTAGTGTCGGTTTTCTGTTTACCCTTTAGGTACACGACACAACACGAGGTACACGAAATAAATATATTTATAACAAAATATTTATTATAAATATTGTTATGGAATAAAATTAGTATTTTAGAATTAGGGTAAGGGCTTCGTGCTTTAACGACTGGTCTCGTGTTTCATTACTTAATACTGCATTCACAAGATGCCTACGTACCTTGTGTTGTGCCAAGGATCAAGTCAAAAAACGTAGTTCTTAGTTGAGGGGTCAGGCCCCTTTTATAGGTGATGAATCCATGAGTTGGATTAGACTTGGGAGACTTGATGAGCAAGTCTATATTTGATTAGACTTGGGAGTCCTATAACATGAGGAGACAGTCTCCTTAGTAGGTGCGGTTCCTTGATGGATATCTTGTAGGAATCATATTCTTGACAGAATACATCTGATAAGCTGTTTAAGTCAACTATCATATTGACTACGAATTTTGATTAATTATATTGCCTACTGGGCTCGCATCCCTTAACCGGGCTTACGAACTAGAATATTAAACAGGATTACAAATCCAGTTGATCCTATAGTATGGATAGCATCAGCTACTTTATATATTTCCTTTCCGTTTGCAGCCCTAGGTATGTTGAATTGGTCCATTGTGCCTGCAAGGCCCAATCCATGTAATTTGGGCTTCGTACCATCATTAGACATAATTAATGTATCATTAATTATGTCCCTAGGGTTATAATATTTCCATATCATTAGCCCCTCAACTACTGAAAAATCTTTCCGGAGATTTAACAGAAGTTAAGTTTCATGCCCTTCTTTAGGTATCGTTATAATCGTAAGGTGTGGAGCTACCTACACACTTACAACGATTTTGCCTTTCTCGAGGTTCCATATTTATTATGAAAATTTCTGCTATTTTTCCATATTTATAGGAATTTTAATGCATTCACAAGCATTTTTACTATTCCTATTTTCCCAGGAATTTTTTCATGTACTACAGGTATTTTTCTTAATTAATTTTTTTTTATGATTTTTTCTGCATTTTTTGGGAATTTTCCTGCATTTACAACTTTTAGACCAGGAATCCTGGTCGAAATCGACTAGGATGCCAAAACTTTTTCGACGAGGATTCTCGTCAAAAATTTGTTACATCTACAGCCTTGGTCGAATGGAAATCGATAAGGATGTCAACCATTCCTCGACGAGGATTCTCGTCGAATGAAAGTCCCTTTTACAGCCCTGGTCGAATGAAAATCGTCCAAGATGTCAGTCATTCTTCGACGAGGATTCTCGTCGAATTAATATCCCTTTTACAACCCTTTTCGAATGTAAGTCGACCAGGATGTCAATCATTCTTCGACAAGGATTCTCGTCAAATTAAAATCTCTTTTACAGCCCTGGTCGAATGTAAATCGATCAGGATGTCATTCATTCTTCGACGAGGATTCTCATCAAATTAAAATCTCTTTCACAGCCCTGGTCGAATGTAAATCGACCAGGATTTCATTCATTCTTCGACGAGGATTCTTGTTGACTTTTTGTCACATCTACAGCCCCGGTCGAACGAAAATCGACCAGGATGCCTTACTTTTTTCGACGATGATTCTCGTCGACTTTTTGCTCAATATACAGCCCAGGTCGAATGAAGATTGGTCAAGATGCTAACCTTATTTCGGCAAGAATTGTCATCGAATGTTTGATCAACATATGGTTCTAGTCTAAGTAATTTCGACATAAATTTATAACTTTTTCGAACAACATTTTGGTCAAAAATTATTTACTTTCATTTTTTCTAAAATGATTATTTCATTTTAACTTGTATTCTAGAATGTTCTAGATCTTTTTTCAGTTTCTCGATTGTGGGCTTTTTATTGGGCCTTCCTTTTTGTGGGCTTTGGGTCATTTCTAGCCGGTTGCCCTTCTTTCCCAACGGTCATGTGACCGGCTTGGAATGTTATATAAGAGTGGAGCTTCACTCTACTCTTCACTCATTTCTCATTTCTCAAATTTCAATCTAAACACTTTCGTCTCTAAGTTTCTCTTTATTTTCCGGCGTTCTCGCGGCATTTTTCTTTAGAGTTCCACCTTTCAAGCTTTTTGCAGCCGGTGTTTTCAGAGTTTTCTGGGTTTTAGCTTGAATCTTCAACATTTTCTGGGTTTTTGCTTGAAGATCGTTTGAATCTTCGTCTTCTACATCGCTTTTCTGGGTTTCTAGGCTTCTTCAGTTGAATATCCATGGCTGATCATGATTCTCGTCTTCTTGTTAAGATGAATTCCTCCTCCAAAAGAGGTATCCCCATTCACATTCGCTTATTTCAGTATTCTTCTTTAGTAGAATTGATAAATCTTATGGGGGACGAGTATGAGTCCTTAGCTGAATTAGATTCATATAATCAGGGCAATACTTTCCACGAGAAAGATAATAGAATTGCTAATTTTAACCATTTATATAAACTCCCCTCTCATCTTAAAATTGAACCAACCCATCCTAAGGATCGCACTTGTCAATGGGAGGGCAGTAACTGTTGGCCTTAGATTTCCTTTTCACGAATTCATTCCTCATCTTTTAGCTGATATTCAAGTTAATCCATGCCAATTACCTCCTAATGCATGGAGGAATATTTTGTGTTTTATGGTTCTTTGTTTAAGAAACAATTTTCCTCTTTCCATTCCTTTATTTAGGAAAATATTTCAATGTTATAATAGCCCTTTGACCCATCCGGGCTGGGTCCATATTAGACAAAGGCCCAAAATAGCCCATATTTTTTATGGTAACTCTGTCCCTGAAAACAACCCTAAGTGGAGGAACGAGTTTGTGAGGCTTACCTGGGAGGGAGGTAATTGGGGCACCTTTTTCCGTAAACCCTTTTGTAAAGTCGTAGATGGTTGCCCCCAAACCATACTCCTCAAACCCGAAGGGGATGCCGCCTACAATACTCTCATTGCTGACAAAGGGAGAACCACATGCTGGTCTCTCTTGGAAGAATTTTCCTTGAAGAGCATCGGCCTTTCTAAGGCTTTAGACATGGGTATATCTTTTTCCTTTCTTATTTTGTTTTGTGATTAATTGTATAACTCATATATCAAATATCTTTTTCTCTTTTTGTTCTTTTTTGCAGCTTGTGCAGCCATTAATGACTTCAACAAGCCTAAGGAGGGCGACACTGCCCGTCAGAAGAGGGCCAGGCTCAACCAGGACCCTAGGGCTAAGCCTGATGCCCCAATATTTCTTAGGCCCCATGTGCCTGAAAATGAGTTGGGGGATGACGGTGGCCCTCAAGCCAGGGCAAGTTTTTAAGCCCAACTGGGGCTTTAGGAAGGGAGATACTGTGGCTGGGTCCACAAAGTACTCTATGGATTGGTCCTTCCACTCCATCACCCCCCACGACTATACTGACATAGTGAGGGGGTCGAACTTGGGCCAGCTTGAGCATCTGGGAGCTCAAGCTATGGCAACTGTAATTTTTTATACTTCTTTTTTTTTTCTTTCCCTGAACATCTGTTATAGTTACTAATATCTCTTTTTTTGTTGTTTGTAGTCAAACATATACTTTCAAGGGGCCCTTCACCAGGCTAAGTCCTGGAAACTCTCTTCTGATGGTTTTGAAAAGGAGCCCCAGAAGTATAAGAATGAAGTCAAAGTCCTTAGCTAAAAGCTAAAAGACAAAGAATGTGAGCTAGCTCGTGCCCATGCAGAGGTTGTGAAGCTGAAGAGTGACAAGGAGGACTTGATCGAGGAATTTATGGACTCTCAGAGGTTCAAGAAACTTATGGATGCTCACGATGAGATCCTTTACCCGTCCCAGTTCACCGAAGGGTGGGACAAGGCGGTTGAGGTAATTTCAAACGAGCATCCAGGGTTAATTGAGCCCAAAGGCTTCGAAAGCCCTGTGCTGCCAGCCCCTTTGGAAGACTCTGAAAATGACCTGGACTTTCTTGACACAGGCAGTGATCGTGCTATCATTCCTAGGGATTCCCCTTGTCGCTCTCCAGTTGCCTCCCTATCCTTTCTCCTCCTAGGGCGACAAGTAGCCTAATGCTGGTTGAAGATGAGAAGAAAGAAGATGGGGAACCAAATGATGATTAGCTTGTCTTCTTCTGGGTTTTTACATCTTTCTGCTTGCCCTTTGTTGCATTCTATTTATGTTTGTTGCCCTGCGAGGCATTTTATTTGAACTCGTTTTGTATGAACTTATTACCCTTCGGGATTTATTTATGAAATTTTCTTTTCCTTTATACTTTGCGCTTTTTAAGTTTTTGTCGTTGCATAACATTATTTGCATAACATCACTCGCAATTTTCGTAACCTTAAAAAATTCATAAGCCTTAAAAGAAAGAAACTTCATAAATAACTGTTATGGGTTCAACCCATACATAATAAAACAGGAATGTAAAAACTTCTTCAATCCTTTGATTTGAAGATTTATTCCTAACTTCCTAGTGGCTAAAAGACCTTATTTCTTAACTGATGCTACGGAAATAATAAGTTCTCTTAAGGAACCTGTGCATAATAAATCTTGAGGTTTGAAGCATGCCAAGTCCTAGGCACTTCCTCTCCTTCCATTGTTTGCGGCTTGTATGAGCCTCGTCCTAGGACCTTTTTAACCTGATAAGGCAATCTTTCTTAGAACCAAGTCTCTTTCGCGATAGAATCTTTCCTTAACTCGTAAGTTATAATAGAAAGATGCTTTGTTTTGATAATCCGTAGTTTTTGCATGAGCTTGATCACGTACTTCGTCTATCAGGTCCAGGGCTAATCTGTGTCCTTCCTCATTTTGCTCGGGCTCATAAGCCTGAACCCTTGGGAATGATTGGGATATCTCTACAGGAACCACTGCCTCTGCTCCATAGGCAAGCAGGAATGGGGTAGCTCATGTGGTTACACGATATGTGGTACGATAAGCCCAAAGTATATGCAGTATCTCATCCACCCAATTATTTCTTGACTTCTCGATTCTTTTCTCTAGTCCATCCAGGATGATGCGATTTGCTACCTCAGCCTGCCCATTTGCTTGTGGATGAGCAACAGAGGTAAACCGTAACTCAATCTCATTTTCCAAGCAGTACTTCTTAAAGTCCTCATTATTGAATTGAGTTCCATTATCAGTTACCAGAATTCGAGGGATCCCATACCTGCAGATGATAATTTCCCATTAAAACTGGGTAACTTCCTTTGTGGTTATCTTAGCCAGAGGCTTGGCTTCAACCCACTTGGTGAAATAATCAATGACGACCATCAGATACTTTCGTTATGCTGTGGCCACAGGGAATGGGGCCAAAATATCCATCCTCCACATTACAAAGGGTATAGGGCAGTTAATGGATGTCAACATCTCCGGAGGTTGCCTTATAATAGGTGCATGTTTTTGACAGCGATCATATTTTTTAACGTAGTCTTTAGCATCGGTCATCATCGTTGGTCAATAAAAGCCTAAGCGAGTGATTTTATTAGAAAGTTCCCTGCCCCCCAAGTGTTGTCAACAGATTCCTTCATGAACTTCCTTCAGGGCTAAACGAGCCTTCTCAGGTCTTAAGCATCGTAAATATGGAATTACGAAAGACCTTTTATAAAGGATTCCATCAATCAAAGCATATCTTAAAGCACGCACATACAACTTTCTAACAACTCAATAGGTGCTACTAACTTGGCTTCAATGCTCGGTGTTTTCAACACTCTATAATACACACTCCCTAACTTGTTTTCTAACTCAGAGGAAGCAAACTTTGACAGAGCATCTGCTTTGATACTTTTCTCCCTGGGGATGTGCTCAACGTGGCATTCACGAATTGTGTCATTACGGCCCTCACGAGCTTAACATATTTAGCCATCGTTTCTTCTCTTGCTTCGAATTCCCCATTCACTTGTGAGATCACCAACCTAGAATCTCCACATACTTTTAAGTT
>PHNY01041600.1:918-11338 GCA_003724115.2 Anethum foeniculum
CCGTCACGTCAAACGTCCAGTCCTCCGCTATTATAATATATATAGATTAGGACTATCCATTGGTCGAGTAAATCGACCAAATTGACCTAACTCAACCCTTTTTTAACTCAAAAAACCCGATCCAATATAAACCGAATTATAAATAGTTTGTTAATTGTTCAACCCAAACGTAAACAAGTTGGGTAAGGTTTACAAAATTTTTTACCCTAACCCAACCCAACTCGATTCACTAATATGTCACTTTTTTTCTCATTGTCCCAGATTCGATGTGAGTCTTGCAAATCTCCCAAAATATCATATAAATCCTTTTCAGAAAAACTACCGAAACTAACATCCCTGAAAGAAGCAATATCACAATTGACCTTATTACATAAAAATCATTGTTAGCCCAGTGTTCAGAAAGATGAAAAATCTTTAGTTGTGAAAGGTGAGCTTTTGCAATAATCACCACCATTCCAGATTCGATACGGTCTTTCCAGATCCCAAAAAACATCAATAAGATCATTTTCAACATATCCAAATAATCCCAAACATGACCAAACAAAAACATAATAAAACACTTCAAAATGAGAGACAAAACAACCACTCCACAAGAAGAGACACACAAATACCCAAAAAAATTGGGTTTTTATTTAAGAAAGATCAACGAATACGAAAAAAAATAAGTTAAAGTAAAAGAAGGTGTTGTGCGGATGAAGAGAGGGGATGAAGATGGAGATGGATAGAGGGGGAAGAAGGAGATAGGACGGCTGGTGTTAAAGGAGATGGGGGCGGCCGACTCTCATTAATTTTATATATTTTTTCAAGTTTGATATGAATCTACACCTATGTTTTTATGTATTATCTTTTCTTCTCACTTAACGGATATGCGAGAATTTTCTTTGTCCAACTTATGGTTGCTATTTCTTACATTATTCATTTTTCATTTATAGATGTATGGTTATATTTCGTGCGTGTGCATATTATTTACGATATAATTTACGTTACTAAAATTTTTAAAATGAGAATAATAGATAGATATATAATATTGAGTTTTTTAATAGAATCATTCAACCCTTTCAAACTGACCCAACCGGACCCAAACCGATATACGACGGGTAGGGTTGGCTTACAATTTTATATTTTACGAGTTGGGTTAAAAAATTTCAAACCGATCTAGTTGGGTCGGGTTGTAAAAAAGCTTCCAACCCGGCCAACCCAACCCATGTGCCGCCCTAGTACTAATGTGAAAGCCGTAAAGCTGAGGCTTGTTAATTTGTCGAAGCCCCTGTATAAGGCGGACAAATAAATAATTTACCCCTTAAGATTTAATCACTTGAAATCATTAGGAAGCAATGCTCCAAATAGTTTGCTTCTATACTTTTTTATTGTGGGTTGGAAGGGACATTTCACCCGCCCTGCCCCGCCCCTTCCTACGCGATCCCTGTATCGTTCGGATTGGAAATTTGGAAAAAATTTCAGGTTCGGGACGGGGAGCCGGGAAAAATATTAAATAAATTCGGGGAAAGGGGCGAGGTTGGGGATTAAGGTATCCCAACCCCGTTCCCCGACCCCGGTCCCCGTTTATCATATTTAATATAAATAATTAATATTTTATATGTATATTAATTAAATTATTATGAATAAATATAATATATACCGTTCTTAAAGTTTAAAGGTTTTAATTTTTTTTATTATATTAAAATTTCATAGTAGAATATGATTTAATAATAATAATAATTTTAATATTATCATTTATTATAAATACATTTTTATTCAAATTTTTATTTAAATTATGCTACTGGATTTAAAACATATTTATGTATAATAATTTATTAATTTTTTTATTAAACATATATTAAAAATATATAAATTTTTATTTGATAAAAAAATTTAAAATCCACGATTACCCACGGGGATCCCAGTTACCCGTTCGGGGCGGGGATCGGTAAGCAAAATAATGGACACTTCCCCCTCACCATTTCCTATCAGCTATAACCTTTAGGTGGCATGAATACGAAAGGAAATAATTTGAATGCGGTAGGAAATGACTTGAATGTGGTAGGAAATGGAGGATACTTTTTTTAAAGAAAAATTATTTTATTGATATCAATGTAAAACAAATTGCACAATAACATTAATATCTAAATCATAAGCATAAAACAATAACCAAAATTGAAAAATTCATCATAAACCTCAATTCAGCCTTATCACCATTATAACAAAAATTAAATTTACATCTTTGTAGTAATTGTTCAAAATTAGATATATTAATTCATTACAAAAATTAACAGATGTTTCAAAAGTTTAGACTAATCATCTTCAAGTTCTTATCATCGCTGAATCTTTCGACTCTATTCTTTATAATTTCATCATTTTCGTCATCACTTTTCCCATTTTCGTGACCTCAAGTGGCTAAACTCTACATAAGAAGAGTAAATAAATGTTAGTAGTCATTAACACACATGAATAATGAATAATCGATCGAATCTATTCCAATTTTAATTATTCAATTTTAGTTTTAATTCAATTTTTTTCTCAACCCTTTCATCGTGTATTTTTCTATTAAATAGTAATTCTTTCAATTTTTAATAGTAAGATATAAAATTATGCAATAAGTTCAACCGTTTACATGTGAAAACTATATTTTGTAAAAAATAAAAAAAAATCATAATTATATTATTATATCAGAAGTATGTAATTTTTTAAAATTTATCAAAAACCACTTTACAACCCAATATAACTAATGTTACTAGAACCAGCTTAAAAATTTAATCATTGCGAGTGCAATTTCTTATGATAAAAATTGATTCAGTTGCATTTATTTATTTTTTTGTCTGCATTCAGTTGCATTTAGTTGTGAATCATCATCACTTATATAAAATTCAAAAAGGTAGGTGATATTTTTACTTCTTATTTATATGAACGTTTTAAGTATAGCGGTTTTTTCAAAAATAGCCCTGACATAAATTTTTTGTAAAAGTACTGAGTTTTTTAAAAGTATTTTGTATAAATTTATGTGTTTTATAATTTTTTATGAAAATTACCCGTTTTTGAAATTTATTTATTTATTTAAATAAATACGTTATGCAACTTTGCAACTGAAATTAATCAAATCAATCATAAATGTGATATTAAAATTTAATAATTATAATTATATTTAATTGCATATAAGTTACTTAATAAGTTGCATTTAATGTTCTATTTAAGTCGTCCACTTCGGGATATTTTAAACCATCAAAATTAAATTTTACTCTTTCTCCACGATTTGAAGAGCTATCCCCCATCTTTTATTTTGTCCTTTCTCAAGTTAGTCGAGGGACTTTCACGAGGTCTTTTCCAGTAAAAAGTTCCAACCCTTTTATTTTTTTTCGAATTTGTTGATTTTTCTTTAATAAAATCCAATTATTTGTGTGTTTGTGTGTCTCTCCTTTTTTATTTTATCTCTCATTTTAGGGTATTTTGTTATGTTTTTGTTTAGTTATGTTTATTCGGTGTCAGATCTGTTAAGAATAATTTTATTGATGTTTTTGGGAATATGAAAAGTCTGTATCGAATTTGGGTGGCGGTAATTATTGCAAGATTTCAGCTTTTACAATCAAAGATTGTTCATTTTTTGGGGGTTTATATTTTCGGCATGTTTATAGCTAATATTCGGCATGTAGACAGCTTGGGTGACACTCCTTCAATCTCAATTTATGGGATTGGGGTTTCTGAACATCGTGCTAATAATGATTTTATGTGATAAGGTCAATTGTGATGTTGCTTCTTTCAGTGGTGCTGTTACAGTTTGGATCGCTTGGGATGTCTTTGATCTCGTTTTTAGCTTCAGGAATTTTCAAATTCTATATGTTAAACGATCAAGAAACAAATCAACTAATCGTTTTTAGTATTTTTTTACAACCTGGTTGTATCGGCAGTTGGGGATTTGTCACGGCTGTATTATATTCTATTTAATGAAAACTGTTTCTTGTTCGTCCAAAAAAATAAGTTGCATTTAAAGGTGCACGGTTAAATCAAATGTAACTTTAAATAAATCAAATACAATCTTAAATGAAACCAAAAATAACTTCAACAATTTTTTAAAAAGTAAAGTAAAATAAAATAAAATAATATTTAATTGTAATCGGTATTTTACAAATCAATATATCAATATATATACTTATATAAAGGAGAATACGGAGGCGTTTATGTGGTGCCTCTCAGATTGTCCCGTTCTATTTTTCTAATTTTCGAATTAAAAAATATTAAATACTACAATTACCTTATTATAGCTGATAAGATAAGTCAGAATCGGAATCAATCTCTCAGATTAGTAGACGCCAAGTCACATAATTTTACAAGAAAGCCAATCATAATTTTTATAAAATTATAGCTGATAAGATAAGTCAAAATCGTATTCTATCTTTCAGATTAGTAGACTCCAAGTCATAAAATTCTACAAGAAAGCACATTCCTATCTTTTATAAAATTATAGTGGATAAGATAAGTCAGAATCTAATTCAATCTCTTAGATTAGTAGACATGAATTCATATATTATCCTATCTTTTAGGTATTTGAAAGCCCGATCAGGCACAGAGACTTGTCCACCAAGTCTCCCAGCACCTCTATAAAGGAACTCACCCTTCTTTTTTAGAATTACGTCGGAAAACACATCACCTGGAATTACTTTTTGGCTTGATTCCTGATTCTCCTTTAACTATATGTGTTATTGTTTGATTGATTTAATGATTTTGAAATACTTGATTGATTTGTGATTATGCAGCCTTTTGTCCGGGTAAAATTAAGGATGTTATGGATCGGCTAATTTTAGAGATTTGTTTAATTATTCAGACTATTTAATTGTAAAACATAGTATATGGTATTTAAATTTAAGTAATTAACCTTTATTATTTTATAACAAATATAGTAAAAAAGATGTTCGTTTTGGCTTGATTCTTGGTTCTCCTTCAACTATAATTTATATGTGTTGTTGTTTGATTGATTTCGGAATACTTGATTGATTTTGTAATTCAAATGCAGCCTTTTGTCCGGGTAGAATTAAGGATGTTATGGATCAGCTAATTTTAGATGTTTGTTTTATTATTCAAACTATTTAAATTGTAAAACACGTTGTATAGTATTTAAATTTAAGTAATTAATTTTTATTATTTAATATCAAATATCGTCAAAAAGATGTTGTACTATCATATTTAACAACAATAATAATAATTAATTTTTAATAATTTTTAATAAATATTATAGTGACGTCGCGAATCGCGGGTATTATTCTAAATAGCAAAATCATAAAAAAATATTAAGGATGTAATATTTTTGATAATTTCACAATCTTATAATCACGCAAAACCGCACTACGTATTTATAGCCGGCTCGAGTGCCGGTGCGGCTATGCGTCTCCAACAACCAGAACTTGAAGAAAGTGCAAAGATGGAATCTTTAACCTTCTTCAACAAACCAAACAAATGGAAGAAGAGACCTTTTACAAAATACCCATTATACCCTTTACTCATCTTCATCACTTCCCTCTTCTTGATCTTCTTCTTCATTACCCACAACCCAATTTCCAATTCTACCCTTCCCTTTTCAAGAAACTCCCAATCTACCCCTTGCTCTCAAAAAATCCCAGGTCAAAATTTCCTAATGTATGCTCCTCATAGTGGGTTTAGTAATCAGTTATCAGAGCTTAAAAATGCTGTCTTGATTGCTTTTATACTGAATCGAACCCTGGTGGTTCCTCCTGTTCTCGATCATCATGCTGTGGCTCTTGGGAGTTGTCCTAAATTTAGAGTTTTGAGTCCTAATGAGTTGAGGTTGGCTGTTTGGAATCATGTTTTTGAGCTTATTAGGGGTTTAAGGTAATCTTTTTTCGATCTTTGTTTACGTGTAGTTAATTTTTGTGTACTTGCTTAGCTGTGATAGTATTAGTACAATGCTTATATGTATTAATTATGATTTAGTAATTGGTTGTTGGAATGTGGGATTTGTTGGTATTGGGTGGTTTGAGTAGTAAAAAGATTTTGAGATGATACGTTTTGAAGAATTTGACTCGGAGTAATGTAATTTGGGAAGATGGCATTTTTTAGTTAGTTTGAAGGGTTGAGTAAGCATAAAATCGGAAATAGTGGCATTTTTAAGTTAGTTTGAAGGGTTGAGTAAGCATAAAATCGGAAATAGACTAGGCATTGCGCCTGATCCTCAGCAGTGTGTGTTGAGGTTGAGGTTGTCTGTTTGGAATCATGTTTTTGAGCTTATTAGGGGTCTCAGATAATGTTGATTTGATCTTTGTTTATGCCCGGTTTATATTTAATTTATGTTTGGACACTTGCTTTGCTATGATAGTACCGTGCGTATATGTATTGCTTATGACATAGAAATTGGTTGTTGGAGATTTGTGGTTATTGGGTGATTTGAGTAGTGGAAAGATTTTGAGTTGATACATTTTGAAGAATTTGACTCTGAATAATGTAATTTAAGATGGTATTTTTAACTTAGTTGGAGGAATTAAGTAAGCATAAAATCTGAAATAGGCTAGGCATTGCGCCTGATGCTTAAGTAACGAAAAAACCAGCCTAGCATAGCACAAATCACCCAATTCCAAGTGGCACCTATTTTACTCTCATTGCCTCCTTTCTTTTTAATATCAGGCTTTCTTCAGTTCATTTGTTTTGGTAATGGTCAACTACAGATATTTAAATATTTATACACCAACTAATGCTTGACCCCTCAAGTTCTTCTTACTAATAGTAGAGAGGTATCTACTAAACTAAAATGCTAGGATCTCAGTTCAGTTTTATCAGTGTGTACTGTCTAGCATCTTGAATGATTGTTTCTTAACTGTAAATTTGTGAGTATAGGTAATTGTATTTATATACTCTGAGTACATGGGATCTTATAGCAGGTCTTATATATTTGTTCTTTAAATTTAAAATTGAAGTGTAAAGTTGGTAATTGTGATTCATGTGGTAACAGGTACGTATCCATGAGCGATATAATCGATCTTTCAAAAGTGATGTCTGATTCATCAGTACGAGTCATAGACTTTAGAGAATTTGTATCTAAATGGTGTGGCATGAACATGGATTTTGCATGCTCTAGATATTCGGAAGTGCAGTCCTCTTTTTTTAAGAGCTCAACACAGTGTGGGTCTGCACTATCTGGGTACGATGGTAATGTGCCTGATTGTATATATGCTGTAGAAGATGATTGCAGAACGACCGTGTGGACGTACCAAAACGGTGGGGAAGATGGAATGCTGGACTTATTCCAACCTGATGAACAACTCAAGAAGAGAAAGAATATTTCGTTTATTAGGAGAAGGAAAGATGTATACAAGACCCTTGGCCCAGATTCGAAAGCTGGATCAGCGACTGTGTTAGTGTTTGGAAGCTTATTTACAGCACCATACAAGGGCTCAGAGTCATACATTGATATCCATGAAGCTCCCAGAGATGACAGAGTACAATCATTAATTGAGAAAATAGAATTTCTTCCGTTTAACCCCGAAATTACGAGTGCCGGAAAGGAGTTCTCTCTTCAGACTATCAAGGCTCCTTTTCTTTGTGCACAACTTAGACTACTAGATGGGCAGTTCAAAAACCATTGGAAGTCTACTTTTACCGGACTGAAAGAGAAGTTAGAATCTTTAAAACAGAAGGGCCCTCTTCCTGTTCATATATTTGTGATGACTGATCTTCCATTAGGGAATTGGACGGGAAGTTATCTCGGGGATTTAGCAAGAGATTCAAGAAATTTCAAGCTGTTTACTTTGAATGAGGAAAATGAGTTGGTGAGAAGAACTGCAAAAAGACTTGTGACTGCTAGACAGAGAGCGCAATTTCAATTGTCTTCCAAAAATTTGGAGGAATTGAAGCCTTGTGATTCTCAAACATTACCTGACTTACTTCTTTACATAGAAGAATCGATTTGTGGTTGTGCTTCCCTTGGTTTTGTTGGCACTGCTGGTTCCACCATTGCAGAAAGCATAGAGCTGATAAGGAAACATAAGGTATGCTTGTGATGAGTTCCAGCATCAAAGAAGTGTGAACAGAGAAGCACACACTGGCTGATGACAAGCCAGTGAATGCATTCGTATATAAAAGATCAGACACATGCGTCGGCCTGACCTTATAATCTGGCTATGGATGTCATACACCAGGTATAGGTCAATGTCATTCCACTTTCGTCACTTTGAAATCTCGAAGAGAGAAAAGAAGGGGCAGGGAATTCTTCATTCATTTCTGAACTGATGAATTTTGACTGTATCAGATTAGGGCAAAAGTGTGTTATTTTGCACATTTCTAGCCCAAGTTCTACTTGTTATTTTTAAATCAGCCAAGCTGTGTAGTACTTGAGGTCGGCAGTTTTGTATTTGCGTGTCAAAGTAGTTAGTTTGTTTGGAACATTAGCAAGTCTTTTAGCCTTTTGCCTTTCCTTTTCCTCTTTCTTTATTAGTGTTGAATGGGAAAATGACCGAAATGATATGTACTCTAAATTAGTATATCCTCATTGTACCAACCATGAAAGGTTTCGAATCATTTGACCAACATATTCCATGTGCCTCATTCATTAATCAAAAAGTAAATTACAGTATTATGGGAGGAAATGGTTGTAAAAATCGCTAATTGATTTAGGTACAGATTAGGATTAATTAATAAATTGAGGATTAATTGGAGGAGCTAATCGGAGCAAAAAAAAATGATTAAGAGCATCCGACAATCGTGGGATAACCGAAATGAAGGTCGAACCAAATAATACCTCATTCCGATTATTATGGTTTATTAGTACTCCATCTGTCCCTGAATTCTATATATTATTTTTGACACGTTTTTTAAGACTCCTCCTAATTATAGTTCTATAACTTTTTTAAAAAAAAATTCAGAAAAAGAAAATTTTAAAAAAATTGATGAAACTACATTTTATAAGAGTCTCGAAATACGTGTAAATAGTAAACGTGTATACTGCTCACGAACGGAGGGAGTATTAATATAGATACAGATTATTACTACTATCACTTTGTGATGATTGACCAATGACCACTAACAAAAAAGGCAGACTCATATCGAAAAAGGAGGCTCTCAATTCTCATAATAAACATTACAGCAACCACAACTTTTTAAAGGTCAATGGGAGTAAGGTATATAATATACACATGATTTTTTGTTTAAGATGAGGTACAAATTACATACGACGTCTTTTAACTTTAACTAAAACGTGTTCTCATATAATCTTCACAAATCTTTTATGCGCATCTTATTTAATTGATCGGTGTAAAAAGTCCTCTTTTTTATCTTTTAACATAATTCTTCTGATTTTAACCAAATATATTTTTGAATCTACGATATTGTTTAATTTAATCTATTCAGATAATATGAAATTATCAGATATTTTAAATAAGGAGGATATATTAAATTTGGATAAATATCATTTTTTTTAAATAAGGAGCATATATTAAATTTGAATTATTTTGGATACTCAATCTGATGATATTTAATCAGGATTTTAAAAAATATTTTAGAATCTTGAGATATGATTTTACAATATCTTCTATTTATTTATTTATATAAAATCTGATAATATTCAAAAAATTATTTATACATAACTATTATTAAATCTTAAATAAAATAAATAAATAACAAAACAAGAAAAAAATAAGAAAAGTACTAGATTTTTTATTTGTTTATTTTTTTTTCACGTGTTGAACATGGCGCAGCTTTCGTATGAAACACCACTTTTGTCCGAGTGTCTTGCCATTCAGTTCCGACACACACACATCTGCACATACATAAACACACACATTTAGTCATTTACATACAAAATATACATACAATCATCAAAACACACAAAAATATACTCATATTTGTTACGTTACTTTTTTGCAAACAATACATTTTCGATACTGTTATCCAATATTCATCTGAGTATCTTATCACAATCAAAACAAATATTTTTATCCCATATATTGTTATCTACATTAAATATTATAAAATCTTTTTTCTATCTTTTTCTTCACCTAAACTGCTATATAGTTGAATCTTTATGTACAAAGAGACACACAGAGAGAGGCATAGTGGTGTATTGAACTTGGGTGTTGTTTGATTTGAGTTAAGAAATGGAGGGTGTTGATTATTTGGCTGAAGAGAGGAATAAAGCAGGGTTTGATGTGAATTGTATGAAGATTGTTTGGTATGGCTCTCAACGTGATTTTGATATCTCTGATCGCATGGCTAAGCTTGTTGCTTCTGATCCTGTATGTCTCTTTTATCTCTCTCCTTCAGTTTTTATCTTTTTACTGCTTTTTATGTATGTGTGTGTGTGTGAGAGAGAGAGAGAGATAGAGAAGGAGAGAGGGAGAGAGAGGGAGAGGGGGGCGAGAGAGAGAGGGGGGGGGAGGGAGAGAGGGGGGAGAGAGAGAGAGGAGAGAGAGATTACTTTATATCTTTC
>PHNY01041600.1:11407-38755 GCA_003724115.2 Anethum foeniculum
TTAACTGCATTTCTCCATTAATTTTGGCATCATGGAAAGTATTTTGTTGTTTGATTGGGGGAGAAAGATTTATACATGTTTTTTGATTTTGGGTTTTTATGTGTATGTAGATTGGTTTGTTCACTCTAGTTGTTTTTTGAATTTTTGCTACATCTCTTGATGAATTTTGGGATCATGGAATTTGTTTTGTGTAATTGGGGAAGAAGGGTTTAATCTTTTATTAATACATGTTTCTTGTTAGGATTTTGGGTTTATATGTGCACATGTATGTTTTTGTAGATGAAAATTGGGTTCATAGGAATTTTTTTCGTGTTGTAGCTTATTAAAAGGTCAATGGAACTGTTTGATAGACATGATAAGTTTAGAATATGGTTTATTTTCTTTTGTTTTTCTCTGATGAATTTAAAAATATGAAATTCTAATTATGCATGATTCACAAATTTAACTTGCCTTGGAATTGGATTTGTTCTACCACTTAGCATAGAAAAAGATTATACTTAATTGGAAAATGACTTGATCTTTCTATAATTATTTTGCTTTAGTAATTGATGCTTGTTTTTTGCCTGTAGTACATATTCTAATGTGTGTTAACATCGAAATCAGGTTTTTTCAAAGGACAACAGGACTATGCTTCCCAGAAAGGAATTGTTTAAGAACACTCTGAAAAAAGCGGCTTATGGATGGAAGCGGATCAGAGAACTGAATCTAACATGTATGTCTTCCATCTAAGTTCTTATGTAGTAGCTAAGAGGCTTAAATTACTGGTAGCCAACTAGCAATATACTTCTATTCCAATCTCATAATTTGCTTGTATCACTGCAGTTGAAGAGTCAACTAAATTCAGGACTTACATCGATCAACCAGCCTTTACTGATCTTCATTGGGTAACTTTATTCTATTATTTTTAGAAAAGAAATTTACTGTGTGTTACTATATCAAGGCTTAGGTAAACAAAACAGTTGCAATTTTTGTAATGGTATTATCTTGGTTTTTTAAGGGAATGTTTGTACCTGCTATAAGAGGACAAGGCACTGATGAACAACACAAGAAATGGTTGCCACTTGCACAGAAGATGCAAATTATTGGCTGCTATGCACAAACTGAACTAGGTCATGGATCTAATGTACAAGGTCTTGAGACCACTGCTACATTTGATCCCAAAACTGATGAATTTGTAATTCATAGTCCTACCCTGACCTCTAGCAAGGTGAGTCTAAACTCTAAAGATAGAGTGCTGCTTATTGACTTGGGTTAATTTTCAAGTTTGCCTAATTAAGATCTCCTATAAGCGATCTCACATCTTTATATGTTTATCGTTTGTACAGTGGTGGCCTGGTGGTTTGGGGAAAGTATCCACACATGGTATCGTTTATGCCCGTCTTTTGACTGATGGTCAAGATCATGGTGTACATGGTAATTATTTTCTACCTTTTTTTTATTTTACATTTATTTAGAATGAAGTCCTGACTCCTGACACAACTAATATGGATATGAATATTACTAGGTTTCATTGTCCAATTGCGGAGCTTAGAAGATCACTTGCCTCTTCCAGGCGTAACTATTGCTGATATTGGAATGAAATTTGGTAATGGAGCATACAACTCAATGGACAATGGTTTGTTAAGATTTGATCACGTACGAATACCGCGAGACCAGATGTTGATGCGGTATATATCTTCCCATTACAACTGCATTCCTTTCTAGCCATACAAGTATCTTCTAATTTTAGGATACTTTCAGATATTAATATGAATTTATGTGTAAATTTGAAATACTATATCTTGTGACAATAGAATTTTTAGTTGTAAAATAGACAGGAGTATTATGATCATATAAACAAGTAAATATAAATATCTAAATATCAGTGTTTGTTTGGAGTTCTATCAAATATTATAATTGGAAGTTTAACCTCTTATATTATGGAAGAAGAGTTTAAAATCAGCAATCTAATGCCATCTTTGAATTTGACAGAGTTTTGCAAGTTTCAAGGGAAGGGAAATGTACACAATCTGATGTTCCTAGGCAGCTAATCTATGGAACTATGGTTTATGTCCGGCAGACAATTGTATCTGATGCCTCTGTGGCTTTATCCCGAGCAGTTACTATAGCCACAAGGTATAGTTGTGTGCGTAGACAATTTGGATCACAGAATGGAGGGCCTGAGACTCAGGTATTCTATGTACCTTTTCGTGATGCATTGTAGTGTTTTTTTCAGTAGTGATGTACAAGATATAATACTACCAAGTTTAATTTTAGCTTTGATTGATTTACCTGAAGTTCCATGTAACAAAGGTATTCTAGAATATGCTTTATCTCCAAGATATAACCAGTACAATAACTATGAAAGATGTCTATTTTTTAAAATCTTTAGGGGGCACGTTATTTTTTTACTATATATTTGAAGAACAGTTAATAGTTACTATGGGATTTTTTGGATGCCTATGTTGGTACTACATTCAAGTTTAATTGGACTATATGCACTCCGCTAAGATCTGCAAGGCATATACTACATAAAATGCACGTGACAGCTGTGTGTCATTTTGTTACACTCGGTAAATTAAACCCCTCCTGAAAAATCTTACAACATCATATTATCATAGTTTAAGAGCCAGGTAGAAATTTTACTTTTGCTATGATTTTCAAAATAAATTTAGTCAGATGTAAGGCGGGTTGTTTTAGCTAGGGTCAAAATGATATATGATACAACTATCCCCCAATATGGTTTGCTTTTTTTTTTTTTTCTGATTACTTGTTCCTAAGCTTCTTATACTAATAATGATGTTATGAGGTGGCTTCTTGCTTTTGTAATCATTTTGAGACTTGCATTAATGATAAACCGAAACATAAGGCTAGTTTTTATTACGATTTTGTATAAAGACTACAAATTGACACTTATTAGTTCTGGGGATGTAACCATTACATTATTTCTTTAGGTGATTGATTATAAAACTCAGCAGCATAGGCTCTTTCCTTTGCTGGCTTCTGCCTATGCCTTTAGATTTGCTGGTCAGTGGTTAAGTTGGTTGTACAAGGATGTGACAGACAAATTGCAAGCCAATGACTTCTCAACATTGCCAGAAGCTCATGCATGCACTGCAGGGCTCAAGTCTTTGACTACAAGTGCCACAGCAGTAAGTGAATACTTCTAACTTCTGTTGCTAGCTTACTTGGTTAGCATTTTGTGTTTTTCCTGTTTGTGTGTGCAACATCACGAAGTCATGGATGAGCAGATCAGCGTTATATATAGTAAACTGTAATATTTCTTAAGTGGTAAAGTTCTTTTAGTTTTTTTTTTTTTGGCATACCAGCTCAACCTTTGAAATTATAAAATCTTAGAAGCTGTATGATGTTTAGAAATTTCGGTGTTAGATGAGTGTGCCAGGAAAGCGAAAGTCCTTTGGTTTCTCTTTTACAAGCAATTAGTGTAATTTTATTAGCTCCGTTAAGAAAAGCCTGCATTTCAATCCAATGTATTTGATCCTCTAAATTACTTTTATTTCAGGATGCAATCGAAGAATGCCGAAAATTATGTGGAGGGCATGGCTATCTATGTAGCAGTGGCCTTCCTGAATTATTTGCAGTTTATGTCCCTGCCTGTACATATGAAGGAGACAATGTTGTGCTACTGCTGCAGGTATGTGGATCAAGTTGGCATGAGATACAAATAGATATTACTGCATCACATTATGCAGATTTCGTGTCTGCTGATTTTTCAGAGGTTTTATCTTCTTTTCTCAGAGGATATAGCAAGAAAAATTGTGTGCTTTTGTAGAATAATATTCAGTATAGAGCATCAATCTGTTAAAAATCAAAATATTTGCTAATTTTTTGCTTCACCCTTCTTCAAAAGCTTTCTGCAATATTTGTTTGATTCACCATTGATGTCTTCGCACTATTTTATATTCCTGGTATAATTTTGCTGGTCTATTAAACCTACTCCTATTTAAGGTTGCAAGGTTTCTAGTGAAGACTGTGTCTCAGCTAAAAAGCGGAAATAAGCCAGCAGGAACAGTAGCCTATATGGGGCGAGCTGAACACCTGATGAAATGTCGGTCTACTGTTGAAAGAGGTGGGTTTTCCCATCCCAAATGTGCGTTATTAAACCTCAAAAGAGTAGATATCTTAATACTTCATGTTTCAGATTTTGTACCTTCCGTTATTATTAAATCTGCTAATTTGTATAGAAGTGTTACTATTGCTCATATAAAATTACTTTTGTATGGTTCAGCCTAATAAATGATGCTTAAAAGAAGCTGTGAGAAGCATCTTTACGTGATCTAGCATAGTGAATACTGAATAAAAGTTAATAATTATTTGTTCCATATATTATATGCAGCTGAAGATTGGCTAAAACCTAGTTCGATACTGGAAGCATTTGAGACGAGGGCATTTAGAATGGCTGTTGCCTGTTCTCAGAGCTTGAGTCAGTTTGCAAATCACGAAGAAGGTAAAATAAGGCATGATGAACATTGTGTCGTACTTATCTCTATTTTCAACTCTTTTAATCAAGTATGGGCAAACTTAATGTAATACTTCGAATAAATATAAATAAACTTAATGTTAATCCATAATTGTGCTTATCAAATAGCAGAACAAGACATAATATTCATAGTTAATTATATGCTTTATAATACTGCTTTCATTTACTTGATAATAATTTTGGTGCTCTCAATTCTTGCTTTTTTCTTTTTGACAATAGAGTCCTGTGTATGACAATGACAATGCGTTTGTAGAAAGTTCTCTGATATAACCAGGAGATCCTGGTATTAATTATATAAGTTTTTTCTTATATATTTCTGCACCATTTTACTATAGGCTTTGCGGAACTATCAGCTGATTTAGCAGAGGCAGCAGTTGCTCACTGCCAATTGATCGTCGTTTCCAAGTAAGATTTTCCCATTTTCATGTAGCCAAAAAAAAAAAAAAGTCTCCCATTTTAACTTGCGGTGGATGACTAATGAATTAGCAATTTGGAAAGTAGCTTCTTAGAAATATTGTTTATATCTGGATTCTATCTATATCTAAGTTACCCGGATTGAATTTGGGTGTCGGGCACGGTGTGGATCCAAGTGTTAGACTCTTAGTTTTAAAAAAGTTAGGATTCGTGGATATGGATCCGAAATTGGACACCGGCATTGGGGATCCGGCATATAACCTTCACATAAGTGAAACTATACCAGCTTTTTATACTTTATATTTGTAAATTAGTGTGATCTACCAAATAAAGAAAACATAAACATAATTGTTTATGTCATATTTATAGCATAAATCAAAAGGATAACATGAAAAAGTAATCTATGGACATCCCTCTCTAGAATAAAGTTGATGTGATGCCTTGTAAATCATTTTGAACAAGATTTCTTGAAGTCAAAGTGTCCTGTTTCCATATGAAGGATCCGACTCAGATCCCATACCCACACCCATGTCATGTTCGATCGACACGAGTATAAGGGAGAAATTGAAGAGTCCGGGTAACGTATTGTATATATAATTTGATTAAATTTGTGAGAGACATACAATTTTTATTGGTTGAATATATGAAGTATTTTTGGAGTACATTTTGAGATGTCAATGTGGAAATACATATAGTTAGACACATACATGGTTGATCGTTTATCTGATCAAGATTTGTTCTTGAGCAGGTTTATTGATAAACTGAAAGAACCCATTCCTGGGAAAGGAATCAAACAAATACTAGAGGTGCTTTGCCAGGTTTATGCGCTATCTACACTTCACAAGCACCAAGGCGAGTTTCTTGCAACTGCCAGCATTACGCCAAAGCAGGCAGCACTTGCATTTACTCAATTGAGACATTTGTATTCCCAGGTTTGCTACATATAATTTGATTTATCATCTTAGTCTGCTAGAAGCAAGCCCATTTCCCTAATGAACCCTATGATTTGTCATCAGGTCCGACCAAATGCTGTTGCACTAGTTGATTCATTCAACCACACAGATCACTATCTTGGTTCAATTCTTGGACGTTACGATGGGAATGTATATCCAAAACTCTATGATGCAGCATGGCAGGAGCCGCTCAACGATAAAGATGTGCCTGATGGTTATAAGGAATACATTAGGCCTTTGCTCAAGAATCAGCTACATCTGGCTAAGCTCTGAAAGGGAAACAACAGAATTGATTGCATCATTTATATGAAAACATTACTCATGAACTAATAAAAAAAGGTACCCTAATTGATCCTCGACTTGAAGGGCAAAAAATTAGTGGTACTACCTTGACTGTTGTGCCATGGTAGCAACTCTTATATCTTTTAGTTTATATCATTTTTTCGCATTTTCTGTTCTTCCATTCAGGGGGCAGAAATGTAGAATTGCTTTAATCTGGATACAAGATGTCCGGTTCTTTTACTTCAAAAAAAAAAAAAGATGTCCGGTTCTTCATGATTCAACAAACTATATGCCTTGTGACTTGGCAGTCTGTGGAGTTTTCATTATGATGCTTTTGTACCTGTCATTTCTGTGCTGAGACCAGTTGGTTTTGAAATATATTAGTTTGTTCATCATTTATAGTATGCACTGTTATAGTCTCCTTTCATTTTTCTTTCTACCAGCATACTTATATTTATTTATTAAATATTTACCATTTCTTCCTTTCTACAAATTCTCTACCCTCATTATTTTTACTTTTATTAGTTTCCTTTACAATTTTTCATAGAAATATTTATTCATAGATACTAAATATTTTTTATCCGCTTTTAAGATTTGTATAGATTTGTATATTACTATTTTCACACATTATTGTAATATGATGGTTTAAAATCTTGTTTAATTTATTTTAATAAATGTGTGAAATGTTAATATCAATTATGTGTAATTAGAATAATTACAATTGATATATTACATTATTGTAAAAAACTATTAAATAAAAATATTCAAATAATATATATTATTTTTTATATATATTATATATAAAACTCAGGAATTACCTAAGTGCTCGTTTTAAAACTCCGATTTCATTTGAAATTCTGAATTTGATTAAATTACATGTTTGGATAAGTGAAAGAATTTGAATTTAGATTTCATTTGAAATTTAAGCTATTCAAATTTTAGTATAAATTTAAGAATTTAAAATAACAACTAATTTGAAATCTATCATTTCAAATGAAATGTAAGTTTCAAACAAGGCACAAGGGTAAATAAGTGGCATTAATATCAATCCTCATCCCTGCATTCATGTTATATTATATTTTGTTATAAACTCAGGTTATTATCAAAAATCTAAGATGCTTAGGAATGTATGACTGACAATTATTTAAATAAATATAATGTAATCGCACATCTGTCCCAGCCTAAAGAGAGCAGCTTAACTAATATTTTTTGATGTTTAAGTACGAACACGAGTTTAAACGAGCAGAGAAGAACCTTAGCTAGCTGAGATCGAGCTTGTTTGAACAGTTCAGTCCCTGTTAGTGAACAGCCCCTGCACAAGACTACCTACATTTGTGGCCATACTAATATATTCCCACTTTTTGGTTTTTCAGCAGTCAGAGACTCAGAGTAATAAAACACCAAACTCACAAGTAAAAATCCCATTTCTAGATCCACCCCTTATCAGAAATGAGTACATCAATCAAGCATTTTAGCCATCCTGAGCACAAACTAATCTTAAAAGAGAATGATGTCATTGAAGAGAATGCTACATGTTGTGTCTGCAACAAAACAGTTATTGGCTTTCCTACATATGCTTGCAGTGCTAATCATGATGTTGATGATATTGATTGTAATAATTTTTACCTGCACTTCAGTTGTGCAGAATTACCCCCGACACTTTATCCTCACTATAAGCACAATCAGCACCCCCTTACGCTCCAACTACGCCCTGTTAACTGCCTTTGCGATGTTTGTGATCACAAAGTGAAGTTCGTTTATGCATGTGATGCTTGTGACTTCGACTTGTGTGTTGTTTGTGCTTTTCCTTGTCCTGATGATGATGAACAGAGAGCCTTGATCACGAAGGTCACAAGGAGCACACGCTAACATTGCAGAGGCAGGCTTTGTTTGAGTGCGATGCTTGTTGGGAGGAAGCTAAAGACTTTTCCTATGTATGCTTCACCTGTGATTTCTGGATCCACAAGAAATGTGCTTTCTCTCCGCCTATTATTCCAAAGCCTACTTATCACCATCACGATCTCCATCTTACCTACTCTATTCCAGAGATGCATCGCATTTTCCTTCGAACCTGCAACATCTGCGAAGAACCAGTTCACGTAAATTCCTGGTTCTATTATTGTCACAAGTGCACATATTTTGTGCATATGAAATGTGCCAAATCCACTGTATCTAAGTTGTAAGTACCCTAATTAAGTGTTGATTTGTTTCAATTTTATCATCACCTAACTAATTACGATTTGTTGTTTTCAGAACTGAGAATGAAGCCACGTGCAGTGATAATGATCCAGATTTGATAGAATTTCCTCTTCACAGCGAGGAAGCACTATTTGATCTACTTAGAACACAGTGTTCAAAGTTTCAAGTTGACTTTGAAGGTGTACAAAAAGATAATATCATGATATCGACAGAACCTAATGATCCACATATAATCGAAGGGCACTGGAGTCACCCGAAACATCCATTAGAACAACTTCAATTTATTGGTAGCGAGAATGATAACGACGACAATGATGACAACACAAGAGTGTTGTTATGCGATGGGTGCATTCAACCCATATCTTTTACCTATCCATCTTACTATGGTTGTATTGAATGTGGTTTCTATCTCCACTCCGTATGTGCCACTAAATTGCCACAAGAGTTGCCTGTAGGAGCATCCTCGTTTCACCCACAGCATTCACTCGCTCTTGGAAAGAGAGATAAATTCTATGAAGTGGTGCCATGTGGAGTTTGTGCCTCCCACACAAATGGATTTTACTATATATGTGAAAGTTGTGATATCAAAATTGATATCTGTTGTGCATTTTTGCCAGCCAGGATAAAACATAAGTCTCACAAGCACCACCCCCTTGTTCAGCGTCCATCGTCAGGTTCCATTTGTAGTGTTAGTAGGTATATTATTAATGCTGGCATGGAATATGCATGTGCAATCTGTAGTAACTTCCAGATTGCTATGATCATTGTATCTTGTCCGAGTACAATAAGACACAAATACGATGATCACGCCATAACCTTGAGAGATCCTCCATTCTTCTATGAAGGAGCATTCTACTGTGAAACATGTGAAGAACCAGTTAACAATCAGGGCTCTCTCTTCCATTGTGGTGAATGTGATTATTCTTTTCACACTGAGTGCATCCGTCATCCAGCAAGAATGAAGTTAGGAGGGACCATTGAACTTGTTATCAACAATCAGCTGCACACACTTGCATTTGTTTTCAAACGGAATGTAAGAAGCAATTCTCCCTTACACTTTTGTATCAACTGCGGGGATGGATACACTCGAATTTACTTTTTCGAATGTGATGGATGTGGATATCTTATCTGCATTAAATGTGTCAGCCAGATAGATCGTGATTAACAAATCAATGCAGTTATGAGATATTTATACACCATCCATGCCAAAGCTCTGTATCCATAGCCTCTAATGAACATGTAGTTTGGCTTGAAACATAATGCACATTTCAATAATCTTCCATATTTCACATTGAATTAGTACCAGTAGCAGATGGTACTTGAACTAGTAGTTTAATGGTCTCTGATTCATTTAAAAAAAAAAAAAGAACAGGAACAAGAAGAAAAATACAAGTTTCTTGATAAGGACGACAATGATGATAACACAAGAGTGTTGTTATGCGATGGGTGCATTCAACCCATATCTCTTACCTATCCATCTTACTATGGTTGTATTGAATGTGGTTTCTATCTCCACTCAGTATGTGCCACTAAATTGCCAAAAGAGTAGCCTGTAGGATTAATCTCCTTTCACCCGCAACATTCACTATCACTAGCTCCTGCAAAGCAGGGTCTATGCGCTATCTACACTTCACAAGCACCAGGGTGAGTTTCTTGCAAGTGCCAGCATCACACCAAAGCAGGCAGCACTTGCAAAGCAGGCAGCACTTGCATTTTCTCAATTAAGACATTTATATTCCCAGGTTTGCCACATATAATTTTCTTTATCATCTTCGTTCTGCTAGAAGCAAGCCCGTTTACCTAATGAACCCATAATTTGTCATCAGGTCCGACCAAATGCTGCTGCACTCGTTGATTCATTCAACCACACAGACCACTATCTTGGTTCAATTCTTGGACGTTATGATGGGAATGTATATCCAAAACTCTATGATGCAGCATGGCAGGAGCCACTCAACGATAAGGAATACATCAGGCCTTTGCTCAAGAACCAGCTACATCTCTTGCTACGCTCTGAAGGGAAAACAACAGAAATGATTGCATCATTTCTATAAAAACATTAGTCAAGAACTAATAAAAAAAAGGTATGGATCCCTGACTTGAAGGGCCAACAATTAGTGGTAGCAACTCTAAAACCTTTTAGTTTATATCATTTTTTTGCATTTGCTGTTCTTCGGTTCTGGAGGCAGAAATTGCTTCGATTCTTCATGATTCAGCAAACTGTATGCCTTGTGACTTAGCATTTTGTCGAGTTTTCATTATGATGCTATTATATATACCTATCTGCTGAGACCAGTTTTTCCTTTTAGAAATATATTAGTTTGCTACTCTCTGTCTCATAAGTCTAAAACCAAACAAAAGACCAACTATACACATTGTCACCCTATCATTGAAATTGGAGATTTGTGTATTACTATTTTCATATATTATAATCCATTATGTCTAATCAAAATAATAACAATCGGTATAATACTTTATTGTAGCAGAAAATTATGAAAGAAAAGTATTCTAATAACACATAAATTATAAATCAAAATTATGTCTAATAATAAATTTTAAAATAAAAATAATGTATATAAATATATCACTAATATTCATTTAAAATTATAAAACAAATATAATATAACCAGATATCTGTCAGAAACTAATTTAGATATTTCAAGTTTCAATGGCAATAATATAGATAAGCTGATAAGGGCTCCATCTCCACTCCTCACTGAGTGGTTACAGGCTTCTGGCAAGACAATAAGACAGAAGATATTTGATTGACTGTGAAGTTCACTTTCCCATTCAGCAATAATAATTGAAGTAATGAGACAGAAGAGATTCAATTTAATAGGAAAAAATTAAAGACTGTTCTACTTAAACCAGCTACTGTCATAGAAAACAATTTCAATCCAAACACCAAACTTATAAGTGATAAATCCACTCCTTAGATGAAATGAGTACATCAATCAAGCATTTCAGCCATCCTGAGCACGAACTAATCTTAAAAGAGAATGATGTTATCCAAGAGAATGCAACATGCCCAGTCTGTAACCAAACAGTTATTGAAGAGTCTACATGCTGTGTCTGCAACAAATCATTTATTGGCCTCCCAACATATACTTGCAGTGTTAGTCATGATGGTGATGATATTGGTTGTAAAAAGTTTTACCTGCACAGGAGTTGTGCAGAATTACCAATACAAATTTATCATGATAAGCACGACAAACACCCCGTTACTCTCCAACTATGCAGTGATGAATGTGTTTGTGATGTTTGTTATCATAAAGTAAAGTTCCCTTATTTATGTTATGATTGTAACTTTGCTGTGTGTGTTGTTTGTGCTTTTCCTTGTCCTGATGATGATGAACAGAGAGCGCTTAATCACGAAGGCCACCAGGAGCATACACTAACATTGCAGAGGCAGGCTTTGTTTAAGTGTGATGCTTGTTGGGAGGAAGCTAAAGACTTTTCCTATGTATGCTTCACCTGTGATTTCTGGATCCACAAGAAATGTGCTTTTTCACCCCTAGTTATTCCAGAGCCTACTTATCACCATCATCCTCTCTATCTTACCTACTCTATTCCAGACACTCATCGCATTTTCTATCGATTCTGTGGCATCTGCGAAAGACTAGTTCACGTAGATTCCTGGCTCTATTATTGTCACAAATGCACATATTTTGTGCATATGAAATGTGCCACATCCACTGTATCCAAGTTGTAAGTACCCTCATTAGAGGTTGATTTGTTTCAATATAATCATTACATTTAACTAATTACAATTTGTTGTTTTCAGAAATGAGAATGAAGCCGCTGGCAATGATAATGATCCGGATTTGATAGAATTTCCTCTTCACAGCGAGGAAGCACTATTTGATCTATTTGCCACCCAGTGTTCAAAGTTCCAAGTTGACTTTGAAGGTGTACGAAAAGATACTTTCACGATATCTAAAGAACCTAATGATCCACATACAATTGAAGGGCACTGGAGTCACCCGAATCATCCATTAGAACAACTTCAATTTATTATTAGTGAGAATGATAACGACGACAATGATGACAACGCAAGAGTGTTGTTATGCGATGGGTGCATTCGACCCATATCTCTTACCTGTCCATCTTACTATGGTTGTATTGAATGTGGCTTCTATCTACACTCCGTGTGTGCCACTAAATTGCCGCAAGAATTGCCTGTAGGATTAATTTCGTTTCACCCGCAGCATTCACTAGCTCTTGGGAAGGGAGATAAATTCTATGAATTGGTGAAATGTGGAGCTTGTGGCTTATTTACAAATGGATTCTACTATAAATGTGACACTTGCGATATCAAAATCGATATCTGTTGTGCATTTATGCCTGCCAGGATAAAACATAAGTCTCACAAGCACCACCCCCTTGTTCAGCGTCCATCACCAGATTCCATTTGTAGAGTTAGCAAGTTTAAAATTGATGGTGGCATGAAATATGCATGTGAAATCTGCAGTAACTTCCAGATTGATATGAGCATTGTATCTTGTCCAAGTACAATAAGACAGAAATATGATGATCACGCCATAACCTTGAGATATCCTCCATTCTTCTACGAAGGAGCATTCTACTGTGAAACATGTGAAGAGCCAGTAGACAATTGGTACATCCTCTATAATTGTGGTGAATGTGATCATTCCTTTCACTACCATTGCCTCCGTTTGCAGGCAAGAATCAAGTTAGGAAGGACCATTGAACTTGATATAAACAATCAGCCGCACACACTTGCATTTGTTTACAAGCCGAATGTAAGAAGCAATTCTCCCTTGTACTTCTGTAGCAATTGCGGGGATGGATACACTTATAATTACTTTTTCGAATGTGATGGATGTGGATATCTTATCTGCTTTGAATGTGTCAGCCAAAAATATGGTGGTTAACAAATCAACGCAGTTATGAGGTATTTCTGCACTGTCTTTGGCAATTGTTTAACATTTGTTTGCTAGAACTTATTTTATATGTTAATATATATCAGTTTCTCTCTCTTACTGGAGTCGAAGTAAAAATAAATTTACAACTTAAGAGAATATATCTAATTGTGACGTATTGATATGATATCTATTTTGCAAGAAAATTGATCTGCAAAAACCATATTTTTCTCTACAATGACATTATTCATTCGGTTCATTACGAGACTCAGGATCCATTTCAGAGAGAACATCTGTAGAATGCCTTTTCAGAGAGTATGAGAGATCATGTGTAGAATGCCCTTACAAATGTATCGATTTTAAGAACTAGACAACTAGAATCGTAAAGAGTACTTACATTTCGCCCATTATTGATTATATTTCTTCCTAATGATGTTTGATTGTTCTTTTTCTACTCTCATTATTATGGAAATTAAGTTCAACCCAAACACCAAGCTCAAAAATAAAAGCCCCGTATCATCTACCTCTTACCAGAAATGAGTACATCAATCAAGCATTTCAGCCATCCTGAGCACGAATTAATCTTAAAAGAGAATGATGTCATTGAAGAGAATGCTACATGCTACATTACTAGTAATGATGATATTCAGTGTAAAAAGTTTTACCTGAACAGGAGTTGTGCAGAATTACCGACACAAATTTATCTTCACAATTAGCATAACCAGCACCCCCTTACTCTCAAACTACGTCCTGATAGATTCTTTTGTAATTTGTGATGTTTGTGTTGATTGTGCTTTTCCTTGTCCTTCTGATAACGAACAGAAAGTGCTTCGCCATGAAGGTCACCAGGAGCACACACTATCATTGCAGAGGCAGGCTTTGTTTAAGTGTGATGCTTTAGATTCTATATCTTAGTGCAATGTGACATGTTTGTACTAACTATTAAGTTGTGATCTGTGCCTGTTTTCCATCCCAACAAAATAAAGAAATGCAACAGGATTATAACAGGAAAGCAAAGCATGACAAAACCAAAATCAAAGAAATAAAGCACTATAACAGGCTACCTGACCTGTAATATATACTCCTCTATTTTTTTTATTTGACGCTTTGATTTTGTCACACATCTTTACTTTGACGTGGTAGTAAAAAAAAGTTATTTTTGATTAATTTTTTTACTAAATTAAAGTTTTGATTTTTTTATCCAGAAAAAAAAATTAAAAATAATAATTTTTAATATGTTATCAAAGATATAAAGATGTGTATCAAAAGTTAAAGTTGCAAATTAGAAAAAAACGGAGTATTAAACATCCTTGTAGCAGTATAAACAGCATCTCATCTCGGAGTTCGTTGTTAGACATACATGAAAATACTAGCGACTCGGTTTAAGTGTTCGGGTAGGGTGTATTATAAATGGACTGGGTTGGGTTTGGTTGAATTAGAGTTTTGAAAAGTTAAATTATAACCCAACCCACTATTTTCGGCCCAACAAAATATGAACTCAATTAGAGTTCGGTTTTGGATTATTCTGTTAGTTTGGCCCAAATAAGAGATGAGTTGGATCGATTAATTAGATTTCTGCAACCCATGTGCACCCTCTAACAAATTTTGTACGATCGTATATAAATGAAAGATACAATATTTTTGAATAGTTTGTTATAATCTTAAAATTATAATTTTATTTTTAAAATGTTTTAGAAAATTAACATCAGCCCATATTTTCTTCTTTCTTTTTTTTAACCAGTAGCCCATATAATCTTGATTTTCTTTTCTTTTTTTTTTCCCACCAAAAGAAAGAACTTTTATTACTCCAAATTGTTACATAGTACAATATAAAAACTTGAATGGACATTCTACATCCTCTATTTATGATCAGCTATTGAAGAGCTGTATCTTGTCAGATAATGAGCTATATTATTCGCAGACCGTTTAATAAATCTTAACATTACATTTTGAGTTTGTAATCCAACTTGAAGAGCCCTGCGTTCGTTTATTGTTCTCCCTAAATAAGAAAGAGAACAGTACGAACTACGAACCCATTGAACCAACATCAAGCAATCAGTTTCAACGACAACATCCAACCACTTATGTTGCTTTACCCAGCTGAAAGCCTCGCGTATTCCTGTGGCTTCTGCAAGTTATGGAGTTACTGATCCTTGACAGTACCTGGACACAGCTTCAACCAACATTTCATTATAATCACAAACAACTAGTGCATAACTATATCTAGCAGGACTATCAAACAATGCAGCATCGATATTAGCCTTAACTTTATTTAATTCTGGAGCTTTCCATTTATCTCGACCATCATCTTGAGCTGGAAAGCTTAATGTATTATTCAAAGTTTTAACCTGGTCAACACGCCACTGATCAAGGACTGATAATGCCGTTACCAACACCTCTGAGGCGTCCATACTTTTTTGATTATACACCAAGTCATTCTGATTTTTTCATAGCATCCAACACAACATAACTGAAACCATAATTGCATTCATGCTTCTTTTACTAAATTCTAACTGCAGCCACTCAGCGAAAGAATGAAAACTACCTCTTATAGCTTATAGCTGGAAGAACAGCTTTAGTCTAACAATTTTCCGCAAAGTAGCACGATACTAAGGAGCACAGAATTGATTCTTGATCGACATTGCAGATATGACTAATAACATTTACTGGAACTTGTTTATCTCGATGAAGGTCCTTTGTAGGTAGACAACTGCTCACAGCAAGCTACAAAAGGACTTTTACTTTAGAAGGAATTTTTAAATTTCAAAGTTTCCTCTAAAAACCTAAGTTGTCATCACCCTAACCAATTTTACTTGCTTCTTGAAGCATCAGATATGCACTTTTCACTGAATAAACGCCAAGCTTTTCGCTTTTCCAGTACCGATTGTCAACTTCTGAATCATCCAAGGGAATTTATAAGATAAGAGATGCATCACGATCAACAAATAAATCATGAATTAAGTCTGTGTCCCAACTACTTTCCCCCGTGATCATGAGAGATGAGACTTTTTGATTCATAAGAGCTTCATTAGAAGAATGAACATAGGAATCATTCACATCTGGGAGCTAGGGAACATTCACGATAAACATAGATTGAAAATTACCAACTCGATAAGAACTGCTTTGTTTAAGTAAACTCTTCAAACACGCTTCTCCACACATAGCTTGGGTTGCAACCAATATTAGTTGTCATAAACGTTCCTGAAGGATAATATCTCGCCTTAAAAACTTTTGACACTAACTTTTCTTGATGAACTAAAAGCCTCCATGCTTGCTTACCGAGGAGAGCAATGTTAAACTCTCTAATACCACGAAAACTCATTCTCGGTTTGATTTTATGTAATTCATTCTCTCTCACAACATCCAATGTATGTTTTTTGCTTTGTTTGAATCAATATTATTAAAAAATTTAGAATAACACCATGCATTTAAACACATGGACTTGTACAGAACAAGAACAAAAACTAAAAAATATATTCAAATAATAATAACTTATTATAAAAACTCTTAATAAATAAAATACAATATATATTAATGTTTTGATGATTGATATCGGTATCAATATAATAGATACAAATGATTAAAAAACAATTTCAAATTTTTGTATGTCATTTAAACAAAATAACAACTGAAAAAAAATATTTTCATTAATTAATTATATAAATATTTCGTTAGTAAAGACAATTTAAGAGGGGGTATTCATATAAGATTTTAAAGAATTTTTTAAAATTCTTGAAATCAAGAGTTATTCAATTTAAATATTAAAAAAAGTCCTTTAAAACATGATGGTATTCAATAAGGATTGTAAAGTTTTTAAAATTTTTTGAGAATATTCAATTTAGCTTTTAAAAAGTCCATTAAAATCTAGTATTTAATTTGGATTTTAAAAAATTCATCAAAATCTAATGGTATTCAAAAGTCATAAACTTTTTTTATTTGATAAGTTGTTGAATTTTAATTAATTTGTTAGTGTATTTTTTATTTTTTAAATTTTTTTAAAATTAGATGAGATTTTGATTGATTTGTGAATAATTCAAATATCCACATTTCCCATCAATTCTTTTTAAAAATCGCTTCGAATTAAAATTAACAACAACTTTTTAAAAATCTATTAATTATTATCGATCATCTAAATCCAAATTGAATACATCCCTAAATATTTAACTTACAAAATTATCAAAAAAGATTTAATGAAAAATTATTCTTCAATCTGGATTTCAGAGAATTGATAATAATCTATAACTTTTGAAAGATTGTTGTTGATTTTAGTTATTCGCGGATTTTGATATAGTTGATAAAAAAATCTTATAGAGTTTCGATAATTTTGTGAAGTTAATTAGAAATCCATCAAAATCTCAGAGATTTCAAGAGATAAAAATTACAATGGCAAATCCATCAAAATTCACGAAACTTTCAAATAAAAAAAAAGTCATGTACTTTTGAATACCATCATATTTTGATTAATTTTTTAAAATCTAAATTGAATGCCACCAGATTTTAATGAACTTTTTAAAATCTAAATTGATACACTAAAATTTTAATAAATTTTTACAATTAAAATTAAATACCACTATTTTAAAAAAAATCTAAATTAAATACGCACGAATTTTGAAAATCTAAAAAAATTCTTTGAATACACCTGATTCTGAATATTTGAAAAACAAAAAGAAGATCCGAATAGTAATAGAAGTGCCTCATCATCTGTCCATATAAAAAGTACCAACCCGCCGCCTCTTATCACTCAAATTACAATTTTCAATGGACTCTCTCAATCCCCAAACCCTAATTTCTCCCGACCCCCAATCTCATCAATCTCTCATCTCCTCTCAATCGTCACTCGATCCACCTCCCACTGAGTCAAATCACTCCGAGTCACCACCAATTGAACACCACAAACCCTCAATTCAGATCAAACAAGAGCACATGAACAATCCACAACTCACCGAGTCAAACTCGGCCGAGTTACCGAGTCAGGTTAAACAAGAGCAAGTAATCGAAGCTCACGTGAACAATCCGTACCTCACTGAGTCGAACTACTACGAGTTACCGAGTCAGGTGAAGCAAGAGCAGGTTTTCCACGGGAACAATCCACACCCGACCGAGTCAAACTCGGCCGAGTTACCGAGTCAGGTGAAACAAGAGCAAGGAATCAATAACGGAGCTTCGGAAAACAACGGAGGGGATAATAATAATAATCGGAGGCGGCGGAGGAGCAGGTGGGACCCACAGCCGGAGGATGGGAGTGGAGAGGCGACGAAGAAGAGGAAATCACGGTGGGCGGACGATGAGCCGAAGCCGATAATTCAATTGCCTGATTTTATGAAGGATTTTGCACAAGGTATCGATTCGGATCCCGAAATTCAGTTATTGAATGCTAGGTTACTTGAGATTAGTAAAATTTTACAAGCTGGTGTACAATTAGATGATCGTCCTGAAGGCGCTAGGTCGCCTTCTCCCGAGCCTGTTTACGATAATTTAGGTATTAGGATTAATACGAGAGAGTTTCGAGCTAGGGAGAGGCTTAATAAGGAGAGACAGGAGATAATTGCGCAGATTATTAAGAGGAATCCTGCGTTTAAACCGCCTGCGGATTATAGGCCACCTAAGTTGAATAAGAAGTTGTATATTCCAATGAAGGAGTATCCGGGGTATAATTTTATTGGATTGATTATTGGACCGAGAGGGAATACGCAGAAGAGGATGGAGAAGGAGACGGGAGCGAAGATTGTGATTAGGGGGAAAGGGTCGATTAAGGAGGGGAGGTTTGGGCAGAAGAGGGATTTGAAGTTTGATCCTGCGGAAAATGAGGATTTGCATGTTTTGGTGGAAGCGGATAATGAGAAGTCGCTGGAAGAAGCTGCGGGGATGGTGGAGAAGTTGTTGAGGCCAGTTGATGAAGGATTGAATGAGCATAAGAGGCAGCAGTTGAGGGAACTTGCGGCATTGAATGGGACGATTAAGGATGAGGAGTTTTGTAGGTTGTGTGGTGAGGCCGGGCATAGGCAGTATGCTTGTCCGTCGAGGTTGACGACTTTTAAGAGTGAGGTTTTGTGTAAGAATTGTGGTGATGGTGGACATCCGACTATTGATTGTCCTATGAAGGGTGCAGCGGGGAAGAAAATGGATGATGAGTACAAGAACTTCTTGGCAGAATTAGGGGGGACTATGCCTGAGTCTTCTTCTATTACTAAAGAGAGTACACCTTTGGCTATTATGGGTTCAGGTAATTCTGGAAGCAATCCTCCTTGGGCTAGCAGTAATGGTACCGGAAATACTGGGCCCTCACTACATCCGGGATTAGGAAGCACTGTAGCTAAGATTGGAAAGGAGATTGATGACACAAATTTGTATATTGGTTACTTGCCACCAACTCTTGACGACGATGAATTGATTAGACTGTTCCAACCTTTCGGAGATATTGTAATGGCCAAGGTTATCAAAGATAGAGTGAGTGGTTTAAGTAAAGGTTATGGTTTTGTTAAGTATTCTGATGTTGCTCAGGCCAATCAGGCAACTGCTAGCATGAATGGTCATCGTATCGATGGAAGAGTAATTGCTGTTAGAGTTGCAGGAAAACCACCTCCACCAGTTGTACCCCCTGGCCCTCCTGCTCCACCTGTTCCTGCTTACCCTGGTCAGAACCAGGGATATAATGGATATCCGCCTCCACAAATGCAATCAGGTGTTCCTCCTGGGACTGCACCACCTGGAAGTTACATGGTTGCTCCAGTTCCGTGGGGGCCGCCTCCACCTCCTGCTTATGCTGCTTACCCTCCTCCCCCACCTGGATCAAATGTGTACGCCTCATACCCACCTCCACCCATACCCCCTTATGGTATGCAGTATCCTCCAGTGACTCAAGTTACTGTCTCTGGTGCTCCAGCTCAATCGTTCACTTCCGGTGAATCCCAACAAAGCTATTCTGCTGGAATGCAGTATCCTAACAGCGCACCTGCATCAAATATTATTTATGGGAATCCACCAGTTGGCATGCCACCAAGTTCACAACCACCGTACCCTGCATCTTCTGTTGGCTACCCCTCCTATTATACAGGAAATCCTCCACCTCCAGATGCAACCCAATCTTCGGTGGAACAGCAAAGTCTTGCAAGTGCTCCTTGGGCTGTAAACCTACCTCCACCTCCACCTCCTGCTGTGCCATCTGCCGAACCAAATCCACCAGACTCGGAGTACGAGAAGTTTATGGCTGAGATGAAATGAGAGAGTTGATGGCAACGTCTTAAATCCTAATGTAAGTATATAAGCTGCTTAAAATCCTGCCTCGGCCTCATTTTTTTCAGAAGGTTGTGGGCACTAGTTATTTTTTGGTCTGTAGTTTGATGACAAATTGCTTGCTTTAGTCCATTTTTTTTAGATCTAGGTATCTTGCCTAGTTGTAAAGGGAAATGCAAAAACAATATAACTAAATTTTTTTGTGCTCTAAATATTCATTGTGCAGTAAAGTGGGGTTATAAGTTTTCTGTTGTATAAGCTAGCTGATAAAGTTACAGGTAAAAGAAATTGAGATTAGTAAAATCTGATTAAATTAGATATTGAGAAATATTGTTAAAAATGCAGAGTTCTAATATTGTTGAACATGTATTCCTATTCTCTTAGATTTTAGTACTTGTGAATTCTGAGAGTTCCTTTCTGACACATATGATAGTTATTGTTTTGTTAACCAGAATCAGGGATTGCTGTATTGAATTGAACTTCAGATTCTAGCCATCCATCGCTTTTATTACCATCTGTGCACCTTTGTTTTTTTATAACTAACGTTGTTTTTTTCCCATTATATTATGTATTTTACCTGCGGATTAGGGGTGGCATCTGCTGAGGGTGGCTTGATTTTATTATGTTATATAAATGCACCAACATATACTTAGTTTTAATTTTAATCAAGGAAAGGCTGACTGGCTCTATGCACATATATAATTGAGCACAAGCACATATATTATGTATCTGTCTACACATGCATATTTGTGAGTGTGTGTATGTATACATACATGTAATTAAGTCATTGATAATAAGCAGTGTAAATAAAGTATATATTTTATCTAGTACATAAATTCGGCATCACTATTTGCATATAATCAAGCCACTATGTATACCAGCTCTTAACAGTAGTACACTATTTACATAGCTGGAAAGGAGCAAAAGCTACTGGAAACTGACTTCTACTTTTCAATATTTACACTGTTTATACTATAAATAACCTGATTGTTCTTGCTTTATCTAAGTTGTTTTCTTGTTTCATGATCTTGCTCTTTGGCAGGATGAGGTTTCTTGGAGCTCTTGTCAGCGTAATTTCTTTCGTGTTGCTTATAACTTCAACTTGTTGGAAGTTTCAGACTCACTTCTTTACTCTTGCTGTGCTAATGTTACAATTGCAGAGATCTTGTAACCTGAATCCAGCGGAATGGTGTCATTTTGTTTCTTGTTGCTCTTGCTTTTGTTTCACATTACCTATTTTTTACTTTTGCTGCTAATAAGTTTATGGTTTTGTTTAATTATTTCTGATAAACCTATTGTTTATTTATGTTTAGCTGTTTTGAGTCGTAAAACTTAATTTTAGTACCTTAAAATATTTTCCCTTGCACCCTAATATATGTATCTTCATGATTTTATGCCCATGATTATGAATTACGATAATTCTCATCTACTCTGTTGAACCTCAGTGATCAGCTTCTGTCTCATGGTTGATGAATTTAGTCTGAGGCTGAAAGGTATACATTCATCGGTTCAGTGAATTATTGGGCTCTAATATTGTACAGCGGTTTTCTATTCTGGGATTAGTATATATGCAGTATACATTTGCTAACCTTAGTACATGTGATTCAGGTTTATTGGCTTTTCAGTTGTGGGATTAGAGTTCTTGCAATAGGTTTGTTATTCATATTATACTTAATTTTGGGGAAGTAGTCTTCCAGAGAAATCTGCTTGTTCGATTCTTTATCGGGAACTTGGGACTATACAATTATTACCAAATATGGTTGTTTGTTTAGTCCTGAGTTGGCCATCACATGGACATTTGATTTCTAATGCCGGTCCAGATAGTATTTATTTATCATAGTAACAGCTAACAACTTTTGAGCTTTTTACTGATCTTTGTATGATTAGGTTTTTCTGATTTGACATAGGAAATGGGTGGATTGCAAGGTCATAGCCTTACCATGATTCCTGTCAGCCTTGCTTTTTGCGAGTTTCTTGTTGGTACATAAGCTTCTACTACCTTGACTAGTAAGATAACAGATTTTTGTCTCATATTTTTTTAGTTCACCTGAACCTCAAACAGTCAAAATCACTCATTCCTTGGGATTAATAATGTTAAATCACATATAGATGGGTGTACTTGATTACTTGATGATATATTTCTTGGAGAGGGGTTGATTCTGGTCTTAGGTGGATGATTTTACCACACTTTATTATTGTGTTGGTTGCAGCCTGCCTTCATTTTTTGTCGGATGCAGGACCAGACAATTTCACTAGGTTATTGCATTGGTTGCTTGCCTTCATTGTATGCAGGATACAACCAGAAAATTTAGTAGTCGCTCAATTTTTCTGGTGAAATTAAATTTGCCTAAATTCTAAAATTATGCCTTTGTTTTGTTTCCAACCCTCTCAAGCTTTCGTGTTACATAGAGGAATGTTTTCTTGTTATATTATTAATCCGAAACTATGAAGAGTTGTGCAAAAAAATTGGAGTCCCTTCCAGATTCGGAATGAGCACGAGAAATTGGTCTCAAACCTAAATGAATAAACGAAAACCTCCAATGTGTCCAATTTATTCTATTTTATTATCAGAAAAATATGCATCTTACATATTAAAACAGTTTTGAGAACTGTTTTCGAGGATTTTGGTATTTCAAATACTAAACCATCTAAAGCATGATTTTATCTCTCAGGAGGACTGCAAATGAACAACAGAGCTGTTTGTAAATAAAATTCGGGAACGGCTCGTTTTAGTGGATTTGGTTCGGTTCGTTTCTTAAACGAGTCGATCTTGCATGAAAATAAGCTCGGATGAATAAACGAGTCGAGCTTTTTGTCTGCTCGTCTCGTTTAGCTCGGACTCTGCTCTAACTCGACCGGCTTGGATAAGTGTATAAAAATATATTATTTTTACTAGTCACCTGTATAAAAATTTCAAAAAAAAAAAATACTAAAATTTAAGATATATTTTTTATATATTTATTTTATTTATCATAAAGTAGATGAGAGTTTTAGAGTTAGATTTGAAAAATGAAAGTGTTAACTGAAATTTTAAAGACTAAAGACATTGATTACAGAAACTTCAATATAGGGGTGGTGAGCAAAAAAAAACCGAAAAATCAAACCGATAAAAATCCAAAAAAACATTAACCGAACCGACGGAACGGTTTGGGTAACGGTTACGGTTTTGCTCCTATAACCGAACCGAAAAACCGAACCGTTTATATATAAAATAATAATATAATATAATTTCATATAAAACATTATTTGCTGTACAGAGCATAGTTAATCAGTATACTGTAGTTATAACTAACATAGTAAGTGATGTTTAATCCCGTAAACAAAAGCAGTTGCTCCATCAGTGGGATCAAACCGGTTTGTACAGTACAAATCCTTCCATAGTAATTCTAAATTAAATACTCATTTGTAATTAATTTGATGATTATAGTGACTATGTTATTTTAAATTTTAAATTATTTTTGTTATATGTTATAATGTTTTTATACTTATTATTTTTAAATTTGTAAAAAAAAAATTAATTAATCAAAAACCGGAAAAAAATCGAAACCGATAAACGGTTAACCGAACCGGAACCAAAAAAACCGTTCCAAACGGTTCGGTTACGGTTAATAGGTAGAAACCGAACCGAAACGACATATACGATTTGGTAACGGTTTTTGGTAGAAACCAAGCCGAACCGACCCGTGCACACCCCTACTTCAATATGGGGATGGAATGGAAAAGTTATTTTCCGTTTATAAATATTCATAATTTTAATCTTCGGTACTTGTATAAACCTACTTGCTACTCGTGTTTAATTTTTTGAATTTTTTGTAGAATAATAAATGCAAATTCGAATTTCACACCTTATTAATATGTTCTTGAAACTTAAAATATAAAGTAATAATATAAATTAGAAGTGTAGGGGTGTGAGTAAGTATATTATTATAACACAAGGCTAGTATTTGATCTCGATATAACTTGTAAAATTATAAATTACCCTTTAAGGTTGATCGATTATAAAATATATGCAAACTATTAGTAGATAACTTGACTTTGTTCGAACTCGGTTCGAGTTTAGCTAAACTCGGTTGTTCGTGAACGAACTCGTGTTTGGCTCATTAATAAATAAGCCGATCTTGAATATAATTTTCAGCTCAGTTATAAACTGAACTCGGCTCTAACCTCAACTCGAGTTGGACATAATTTAACTCGTCTCTGTTCGTTTGCAACTTTACAAAGGTTTAATTAGCGACGTATACCGCTATTTATTAAAAATTATGTTTTCAGGATAGCATATTTGACTAAACCTATTATGAGAAAAAGTACTCTCTTTCGATGACATCTTTATTTGAAAATGTTTCAAAGATATAAATAATTAATTAATAATTTTTTTGGTCGGACTTAAAAATAAAATTTGGGTCTATTTAAATTTTGTCAAATAATATTTACTTTTAGAAATATACTGCACCATAACAACAAATCAAACCGAGCCGAGCACAGTTGGATAGCAAATCAAACCGAGCCGAGCATAGTTGGATAGCAATCAAACCGAGCCGAGCACAGTTGGATAGCCCAAGTGGTAAAGGGTTTATCCTCTGTCGTCTCAGGTCCTGGGTTCGATCTTGGCTTACCCCAAAATTTTGTGAGAACAGATACTCAATTACAAGGCTATAAGCCAAATTAGTAAAAAAAAAAAATCAAACCGAGCCTAGACATATTTGCGTTGGGGATACGTCGAGAAGGAGAAAGTATCCAATAAACCATTGCCACGCCAGTCAATTCAGCTGACGTGTACTAACCACCCGTACTTAAAAACAATATTAACAAAACCCCCTCAAAATAATTTTATTAAAATTAAAAAATTCTCTCTCTCTCTCTCTCTCTCTCACAATCTCTCTCTCGATCCCTCTTTTAGTGGTGTTTTGAAATCAGTTGTGTTAGATTCTTCGTTACAATCGAGACGAAGCTTGTGTGTATATATCCATCTGTATCTATAATGGCTGCTCCTTTCTTCTCCACGCCTTTTCAACCTTTCGTATATGAGGTACTCTTACTACTCCTGTATCTATCTATCTATACACACACACGATTGTGTGTATATATATATATATGTTTGTCAATTTGATTGATTTGTATAATTTGATGAATTATAGCTCTGCTTAGTGAGTAGCTTAATGAGTTTGATTTGTGTGTATAAATGTATATGTATGTTTGTAATCATGATTGATTTGTATAAGCTAGAGGAATTGAGCTGTGTTTGTTTTTACTTTCGCTTCGAGAGGAGATGACGGAGAGATAGTTTCGGTTTTATTTTAGGATTGTTGGTTTGATTAAGTAAAATGAGAGTGTTGATTTAGGTGTGGAAATTAGGGATTGATTTTTAACGAGGTTGTAAAGTATAGGAAAGCGAGATTACGAGGGTATGTAAGTGATTTTAGTGTCGGTTTGTGTTGTGATTGCCGGGAGAGAACGCATTGGTCAACTTACGGAAGATTTTGTATTTTTGTTGTTTGTTGGAGAATAACTACTTAATTGTAGGAAGAGGTTGCCAAGATATAGGATTTCTAACACGGAAGCGACTTTTAAGATTTGTCGTCTTGCTAGTTGTATTATTTACTAATTAATGTTGATGTTTTTGGTAATGGTACGTTGATTTGTTGATTAGCAACCATTTATCTACATCCTTGGCAGTATGTCGAACATTCGTATAAAATGATGATGTATTTAACCGTACCAACCCCAATTTCTTTTTGGCAACTTTAAGTACATTGACCAAGCAATATCATGCTGGATGACCTTGAAACTTCCATAAATCTACTTTTTGTTGTATTTAAGAATTCTCAAGTTTTGGAAGCACGTTCCAAAGTTGCAACCGGGGTTGCCATGAATTTCTTTCAATCTTTTCGTGATCACAGTATACGTAGATATTTTTTATTTGCTGCTTAATTACTTTTACAATAGACCAGGACTTTCTTCTATGTAATTTCAAGGAGCTTGAATGTGTCGATCACTTGAGATTTTCCAAAAGTATTTAGTGAAAGTATACTAGGGTGGAGGCTGTTATGCTTTTGATGATTGAATTATATTTCATATCTACAGAATGTTTTTCATTGCAGTATATGTGGCCATTTATGCTTGTCAGACTACTATTTGGTTGATTTGAAAGTTGATTCCCTATATATCACGTATTACCACCTATTACATTACTTTTTTGGCAGGTGCATATAGTGCTCTTCAACAGTAATTGAGTACATGCATTTTGAATTTAGTCACGCCTGTCCGTTTTATTGCCTTGTTAAATACTTTACTTTCTTATCGATATTGTTAATATCTGTCAATATATTTTCCGACCTTTGGCTAATCAACTTTTCTATTATATATGTCTCTTTCAAAAGCTTATTTACAATGATTTGCTGACCGTTACAGTTAATATAGAGGATATATAAATTAAAATTTTATATTCTGTTAGCGTTATGATAGTTAGATCTAAATGATGTCCAAATCTTAAGCCTTTTCCGGGTTAATTATTCTTTGTATTTCTTCATTGTGAACTTATTTATACCTCAAAATGTAGAGTCCACAAGAAGCTGTAACACCTTTCCAGATTTTGGGGGGAGAAGCTCAAATAGTTCAGGTATGTAAAACAATATATATGACCGCGTTGGTACTTATCTTATTTTGTGTTTCTGAAATAACTCTTGTCGTCCTGGTTGGGTATCATCAGATAATGTTGAAGCCACAAGAGAAGATTATAGCAAAGCCAGGTAATTTTCTTATGCATGATGAACTTGTTACATCTTACTCGTATTTTCGTGAATGATAATTGATTGTTGATTTTGGGAGTATCAAGGTGATTTCCTGATTAAACTGGACTTGTTACTAGTAGGCATGAAACTTTGCTATTGTTGCTATATCAATGTAA